>VDFB02062149.1:0-15420 GCA_007258455.2 Sequoia sempervirens | reverse complement strand
ACAAGTTTCGTAGGGGGATAATCCATGAATCGAGCGCTGCTAGATTCCATGATAACATAGATATCTTATTTTTCATTCTAGTTGTGAGCCTTTCTGGATAGTGTGTCCTATTCTAGTAGTGAGCCCTTGTAACTGGTTTTGCAATTACTTATATTGTGAGCTAATCCTCACTGTGGTTTTTCCCTCCTTGGGTTTTCCATGTAAATCTGGTGTTCTCTTATGCATGGTGTTAAAGTTGTTTTAGTTTATGTTATTTGCTTTTCAAGCTAATTCATCATAATAGATTAAAGGGTTTAATGAATGCATGTGGATCTGAATTTTAATGAGGGTTTTGATGTTTTAATAAGATACAACTAATTCACCCCCCCTCTTTTTTCATTCAACAGGTGTTGCAAGCTAAGTTCTCTCTGTATGTTTGGTAAAATGGAAATATTTGATGTATTTTGAGAAATTTTTGATTGCTAAATATTACTAATGCAAATTTGTTGAAGATTATAGCATGTTCTAGGAGGATGTTTGAGGTTTTTGTAGGTTGTACCTATTGTACCAACAATATTAATCCCTAATTTAGACTTACAACTATATATTATGTCTAATTAATCTAATCTACATCAATTTTAAGGATAAATAAGAATTTTTTTAGTATAATTTTATTTTGTTTATGTTTGTGTGCATCAAGGTAGTGGCTATAGTTGTGTGGGTGGTGTTTCTAGTGTGTTATCAGCAATGTATCAATTTGATTTTTCTAACACCAGTGGTTTGATCAGCATATATTCATCTTTATTCAGTATCCATTGACCATTGTGAACTTGTATTCCCTAGTTATATGGTTTTTATGAACTCATTCATTGTGTTGCAGTAGTGTTTATTTATGATCAGATCTAATATTATAAATGATCGCAACATTTTCTTATCTTTTTCATATTGTGATGTATTTCCTAACCACTTTGTAAACTTCAGATGGTAATATCACCAAAGGGTTATCATTTGCATGCATTTTATTTTGTAGGATTGGTCAATTTATCACTAATTATTATAGCATTGTCACATAGCCCATTTTGGTATTGAACAAGTTGGCATCATCAACCATTTTGATTTGAGTCAAGCTTAGACATTTTACTAGCTAATGGCTTGCATTGTATTCATGCAATATGTTGAAGAGGTGTTAATTAGGTCATCTCAACTGCTTATGTATTTTGGTTGGTTTTCTACTATTCATATTCTTGCATATATAGTAGATACTATGTGGTTGAAGTATTGTATTCTTTCACCTTGCCCACTCTAAGATGTAGGTGATCAAAAAGTGTGGAGGCATTACATATGCATTTCTATATTGCAAAAAATATTTGAAAAGTCGAGTGGGTTATTACAAATAGGTTTTTTTTCTTCAAACCCTTTTTATTTTATATTTATTTTTACGTCTAATTATAATATGATTAGTTTCAAGATAAAAACTTGTAATCTATTGTTATAAAGTTTAAATCTTCCACTTACAAGTGTGTTTATTGTTCATTTATGAACTTTAAAGTAATATCTAAAGTAATGAATACTTTGATCAATTTATGAAGAAAGCTAGATCTAAAAAACACTAATCATTTTTTGCAAGTAATCACCTATTTCTTTAAATAATTTTTGAAACACCAAAGGCCCCTTGAAATGGAAAAACTTACAATGGTCACTGAGTTATCCTATATGGCCATGACCTAGTAATATAGACCTTGGGGATGGTTGATTTTCTCTCAAGAGAAGTGAGTTGCACTTGGTACTTTATCTAATTTTTTAAATGTTTCAAATCACCCATCAACACATGGGACTAACTATCTACTTCTTAGAATAAAGATTAGTTTAGGATCAGTTTAGGATTAAGGTGTCATTTACTTGCAATCTTATGTATATTTATGTATCTCCAACACTCTTAGAAAATGGCATTGGATTCTTAAGGTGTGATTAAAAAATAATTTATAATTAATCTTGTTTAATAATCTTAGCATTAGTTTTTAAACATGGGTGTAATAATTGAGTAGTGGAGTATCTTGCATATTATTGGTGGGTCCCATATAAGGGGTGATGATTTTGGATGGCTCCTTGGGATATATGTCATTATAGAGGAGTTACAATTCACTGATGATGTCTATTGTTGGTATGGAGGTTATTGTTTCTATTCATGGCTCAGTGGGAGTTACATTTACCATTCTCAAAAGATTCTCTTCATTTTGAAGTTGGAAGTCTTTATTTTTCTATAGTTTGATGATACATAATTGTGGAAAACTATTTATAGTATTCCTCTCCTTTTTTTATAAATTGAAGGCATGAGCTAATATTTTTATACAAGTTTATTTTACAAATACATAGGTGTTGTCAAAGTGAAGAGAGTGTTAGTGTGTTGGATGTATCTTTTTTTAAAAGATTAATGCATACTACACTCCTCTTTCTCATGTGAATTGTTTTCTCAAATGAATTTATCCATGTAAATCTTGTGTTCATGTGATTTGTTGATTTTATTCTTATTCATGATTTGATGCAATCAAATAATCATCATATGATAATCCTTTGATAAACAATTAGATTTCAGATTTGCATACACTTATAAAACATTTTACTATAATAATTTTACCTTGTTTCTCAACAAATAAATTATCCACACAAAAAACAAAGAACAAATCTCTTATTGCATAACTTGAAAGTAAAGATGATATTTACCTTAAAAATATTCCACCATAGTATAACTAAGATCATATTTAGCACTAGGTTTAGTGGATGCTAATGCCTTTAGTTGAACCTTTAGTTGAATAAATAAAGGCACGTGCAAGTGAATAGCTCTATAACTTAGATAAAAATTGTAATTTATCACAAAAATAATAAAACAATGTCACTAATAAATCTCTCAAAACGTAATTGAAAGTTTAAATGTGATAGCAACTTTTAAAAAAAGACTCAAGTTATCAAGTGGTATTGGCCACCTATAACAAGTAATCATGAAACAATGACTTTAATAATTGAAATTTTTATGCTTGTAGATCAAAGGTTTGCCAAGTTGTGAGAACTACCTCACCACAAGGAGATTTATTCAAGATAATTTCTGCCTTCCAATAAATTTAATTAAAGATTAGAAGGATAAAACAAAGAGAAATCAACAGACATTGATTTGAGATGATAATAAATTGCATGAGATATCTTCTTGCTAGCTAAGAATATATATGGTCAAAACATTTAAATCATATTAAGAAGAATCTAAATGATAGATTATCATACCATGTAAAAGATGATCCTACAAAGTCTAATAGTGGAATTTGGATCAATGTTACTTCAACTCAAGAAGCCAAAAATGGGCAAAGACATTTATACATTCATGACCTCTAACTTAAAATGTCAAACAGCAGTACATCTTTGTTTAAATTTTGACTTCTTTAGTCATATCATTTATAGAAATGATAATGTGAAAATTATTTTACTATATTTTGTAATTAATATTTTAAATATTTATTAAAAAAAAATTAATAGCACTCTGCAAAACTCAAAAAAGCATTGTGAAATTGTAAAGATTAATCTCCACAAATGGACAATGCAGGATGCATCTAGATATGGTTCTATCAGAACTTTATTAATTTAACAGAATTGTATTCAAATACATTTAGAACTTCTTATACATATATAGAACTACCCTATTGCATGGTTAATGCCTTTGATGTGGTTTATTTGTGTGCAATGCGCAATCAGTTTTTGGTTGGCAAGGTGTATAGTGTAGTAGGTAACAGACCTTGTTGCTACGCCAAACAACAAGAAGTAAGAACTTTCCTCGTGCTTTTGCATTCCATAGCATAAGTTGTTTTGTAAGATGAAAAGAAAAAGAGAGTCAACAAATTTAGGATCTTGTAACATCAACGTAGATAACTGCAAATCATTAAATGAGCATGTGGTTCATGGAATTAATTCCATGTTCAAAAAAAAAACATCATATACAATATAGGGGACTATCTTTTGACTCATTACGATTAGTTATATTTCCAATACATTTCTATTGAATTGTGCAATGGAACAATTGATATTTTTTAAGTTATCTTGATAGAGGTGATGTAGAAGCCATGTTCTCTTACAAGTATGAACTAGATCCTCAAAAAAATTATAAGTTACACATGCCATTGCCCCACTCGGTTGATGAAAAATCCATAGTAGTTGTGGCATTGAAAAGGCGCCTTGAATATACAAATGCATATCAAAAGAGGAGAGCGATTCATATATTATTTCAAAGCTTTAAATGAGCTATAGGAGAGAAAATTATAATATTCAATTGAATAGAAGTTGCATGAGAAATTGCAATCAACTCAATATGAAAGCATGGAAACTCAGTGCTCCTCCAAGGATAGAAGTGTTACAGCCACCATCGGCAATGAAATGTCTGGTTTCACTTAATCAAGAATTATACATTATTTGTAAGATAAAATTGTTGAGGTTGTACCTGTAGAAGGTCAGCATCCTCTTGTAATATTTCAAGATGAATATGTAGAAGAGATAATTTTCCATCTAATTTTTTTGGGGTCCCATATGACGAGGGTCTAGTGAAAATATCATTGTTGTGAAGAATTATACAAGAGGAATTGCAAAATCTACATGATGGATATGCTTATCATATAATCAAATTATTTTTATAGCAATAAAAATACTTATAGTTCAAGTTTTTCCTACAATGTGAATAAGAAACTTATAGTTCAAATTCTTTCTACAATATGAATAAAAATTTACAAACATAAAACTAATGTCAAGTATAAATCAAATTTAGAAAGAAAAAAACCCAAAAATCCCAAATCTTATATTATGTAGATTATTTTTAATTAAAATCCAAACTACTTGTAATAGCTTAAAAAATGTCCTTGCCATGATAGGATAATTGACCACGGACCATTTTTGTGACATTCGGTATTATAGAGAAAATTTGGGATCCACTAACTAAAACATTGCAAGAATTGTACACTGCACACTTGTTAAGATCAACCGCATCAGGCAAATTCATTGCGAGCAATTCATCTAAGGAAAATTCACTGTCAACAATTCACCGCCAGCAATTCACTGACGGAAATTCACGAAGTTTTTGAAATATATATTAAAAAATATTGGTGAATTGCTGGTAGCGAATTTTACTTGGTGGTGAATTTTCCGTCGGTGAATTTTCCATGACGGTGAATTTTCCTTCGGTGAATTGCTGGCGATAAATTTTCCTAGAGACATGAAGCAGAAAGGGGGTCTAATCCCTTTTATTCAATTAAAAAATTGTCGTGTTATAATCATTATAAGCATAGAATGAATGTAGTGATACAATTGATATGTGCAAACAACTCTTCTTTGGAAAGATCCTCGACTATTTTTCAATGACGAAGTTCTAAAATCATGGAAAGGAACATGACCATTTAAGCTCAATCCATAGATGATTGGCTTTTGTTTGAAAATTTAGTGTTAGATAATGTACAAATTCCGAAATTCCGTGTATAGAATCTAGCGTACCGGAAACTATTCCCACCCACTCGATCCTCGAACCATCTTTTTGAATAGATCTTCAATGGTGGTTGAAGCTCCATTTCACCACAATTTTCAAAAAGAAAATATTGAATGTACAACTTAAAAATAATAATGTGTTAGAAACATCACACCTTTGTAGCTATACTTAATAGAATATGATGTAGAGGCATCCTAAGGGCATCTTGGTGAATCTACATTCTTTCTAAAAAGATAAGAATGTGATGTGAATCAAGTGTTTGACAAATAGTTGACGATTTATGATAGGGAAAAGTGGAAATATTTCATTGCATTAGATAGTTAAGTGTTACAATTTTAGTAGTAGTTTTTTGAGTGAGTAATTGATTTTCTAGTAAAGTTATAGATGATTTGGATGTTATTTGTTCTATGATTTAGCAAATGAGTGTCATAAGCTAATAGAGATGTTCAGTTGAAAATTGTTGTGATTTATGAAAGGTTATTTTGGGTTTGCACCAAAGGATAGATATTTGTGGACAATTGGTAAATGTGTGAAGAATCATGTGGAGATTATACATTATTGCAGCATTGGAATTATAGTTTTTTTAGTAGGTTGGTGACATTTCATGTGGTTTTCAACTTGTTTCATCTTAAGTCTGACATAGATTATTTGGGGAGCTAGAGAAAAGTTTAAATATGAGATTTCAAGATGATTGGAAGCAAGCAAAGAGACTAAGGAAAGTAGTAGAGTTACAAAAGGCAGTAGCAGAGAAGCAAGGATTGAGAAGTGAGAAAGGCAACAAGTATTTTGATGTGGAGTACAAGTAGGGGAGTGGGTCATGTAAGGATCTTGTAGTGTTAAGTTGTAATCTATATGTAAATTCTAGAAGCAACTATGTTGTACATATGTGAGGAAAGGCATTGTGACAAATTGTAAATGAGTTTGTGAAATTAAATAAAAATTTGAGATTTTTTTAGGATGGACTTTTTTCCTTCACTAAGGGTTTTCCCAAGGTAAATCTAGTATTAGTTGTGGTGTTCCTTTTAACTTATGTGTGTTGAACTATGTAGGTATGGTTGGAAAACCCTTCTTGGAACTACATTAAATAATATCAAAGTGAGGTTGATCTTGACCTATTGTTGGTGTGGGTGTGAGTGCACTTGGTTGATGCAGTTTTTCATACTAAGTTTGTTAAATAAGGAGAAGACGTTGGTTCAAATTAAGGCATAAGTAGAATACATGAGGAAGTCCACCATGGTAAAATTTACTTCAAGAATTAAGTTTGTTTTTATGAGTTAAGGCAATCTAAAAGAAATTTATAAATAGAGTTCCAACCACGAGGCAATTTGCAAGATGTAGTTGTGGACAAAGTGTCAATGAAGAGAGATTGTTAATATGCCGTCGAAGAGGGGGCAAGGGATCTTGAATATTGTAAGAAGAATGGAAGAAATGTATGAGATTTCGAAGGCAATAAAAAACTAAATAAATGCATTTGAGAAAGATTATCAAAGGAATCCCAATTCTAGGGCTAAGGAGAGTGATGATGAGGAAGTGGTAGCAAACCATGTGGAATCAATTAGAATCAAAGAAGGTGATGCAGGAGCATCAACAGGCAGTTTTGGTTTTTATTTTGTTTTATTTTTGGTTTTTGCTTTGCTTGAAATTTTGCTTTGAGTTAGTGTTTTGAGGGCGTGGTGGTTTTGTAAGAAAAATTGAACTTAACAAATGCATAATCACCCATCCACACGGGAAAAATTTTGAGGATGCCAAATTTTGACTCGCATACATCCACACTAGTAGATAAGGAAGTTATGTGTGGGTAGTTAAAAAGACAAGAAAAGAGTTTTTGAAGAGCATCTCGAATGGGAAGGAAAAGTGTGGTTGTTTTAGCGTGTGAATTGGATGTTTGGCGTGGGATTATAGAGGGAGGCACGTTAGTTTTTAAAATTCAGTTAACCGTGCTATTGTGGTGTAGAAAAGGTAAAAATAGTTTCAAATTTCAGTTATGTTTTGAAAACCAATCACAAGAAAATTGCATCGATAGGAAAGAGTGGAAGGTTGGCATAGATAATAGAAGGAGGCAGCTTTCATGTGGAAGAGAGAATTGTTGTTCTTGGTGTGGGAAAGAGAGAAGGTTTGGGGGCAGCATACAAAAAGAAAAAGCAGATTTTTCATCGTGGGAAAGAGGGAAGCAGCTACAAGGGCACGATTTTTTTCCTTAGACAATTACTATGGTGCAAAAGGGAGCTAAGTTGGTTCCTTTCCAGTGAACCAAAAATCTTTTCTAGAGTGTTGTTATAGTTTGTAGTGCTTGCTAATTAAATTGTCTTTTGTTTTTCTTTAAACCAACTGTGGTGATGCTCATTGATAGAGCAGTTTGCTATGTAATGTTGCTTTGTTTATTTTTCCTCCAATAAGTCATGATAATGGTCATGATACATAGTTTTGTTGTGCACTTATGGCTGTGAATGATTGATTTGTTATACTCGCATGATCACAGTTTGAAAACTAGAAATAGATCAAGATAAGGTAGTCTGGTATGAAAGTTTTAGACTACATTAACTTCCAACTATCAATTTTTGGTATAAGAGCAACAAGTGATTGTGCAGGGTAAAGTTGGGCAAGATGCCACCAAGAAGAATGCTAAGAGGAGGTTCCAAACGAGGTGCTAAAAGAGGCATGGAATAAGGGATTCTTGAATTGTTGCAGAATCTCACGGAAAGAATGGATGTCGTGGAGTAGGCATAGAGGAGAGGATTACCTATGGGAGATATAAACGACAATGAAGAAGAGGAGCAGCCAACCAGAGAAGAGGTGGTTCATGAAGAAGAAGAACCTAATGGGGTTGAAGTAAGATTATTGAGAGTAGTCATGGGAGTTGGAGCCAAGCCCAAGATAGAAGTTCCCACTTACTCAAGAAGCCTCAATGGAGAGGAACTCATTGATTGGATCAATGAGCTTGATAAATATTTTGATTACGAAGAAGTGGTAGAGGAGAAACGATTCAATTTTTCATGTACAAGACTCAAAGGCCACACTGCTACGTGGTGGGATTATGTTAAGTCAGAAAGAAGAAAGAAGAATAAGGAGAAGATAACTTCTTGGGATAGAATGGTTGCCAAGTTGAAAGCTAAGTTCCTTTCTGGAGACGACCAGACTAACCCATTCAAAAGATTACAAAACCTCAAGCAGAAAGAGATGAGTGTGAAAGAATATACAGAGGAGTTCTACAAGCTTGTGATTCAATTAGGGAATAGTGAAGAGGATATGGAGAAGGTGGCTAGGTACCTCAATGGATTGAGATATAGTTTGCAAGATGAGTTGAGTCTTTTGTCACTTAGGACTCTTAGGAAGCGTATCAATTTGTTATTAAAGTAGAGGAGAAGCTTATGAGAAGGAAAAATTGGCAAGGAAGAGGTAGAGGAAGAGGAGCAAGAAGAAGAGGGAAGCACTCTAGTAGAGGACAACAATACCATCAAGGCGAAGTAGGCACTTCTAGTGGAGAAGCCAATCTAGAGAGAGGAGGTTTCCAAAATAGAGGGAGACCATTTGGTAGAGGAGGTTACCAAGGTAGAGGAAGAGGCTTTCCAGGCAAGTTTTGTAAGTGTAACAAGTTTGGTCACAAAAGTTGGGAGTGTTCTGAGGTTTATGCAAGAAGGCCACACAAGGCTTGAGAGAAGTAATCAGATTGTGCAAGAAGACCAAGAGAGTATGGGGTCACCTTCTCATTACTTAGAAGAACCTAAGACTAAAGAGTCTTTGTTGTTCAAAAGAGTATTGTTGAAGCCACCAAAGGAGAGTCTGGAACTTGTGCAAAGGAGAGCTTTATTCAAGACCAATTGCAAGGCTAAAGGTAAGTGGTGTAAAATTATTATTGACAGCGGTAGTATAGATAATCTTATGTCAAATGAAATGGTGAATAATCTATGTCTTACTAGAACAAAACATCCTAATCCATATCAAGTTTCTTGGCTACAAAAAGGGCATCAATTATTGGTAGATGAGCAAGCCTCAATAGAGTTTCAGATAGGTAGTTATAAGGACATTGTTGTGTGTGAAATTATGCCCATCGGTGTTTTCCATGTGCTTCTTGATAGGCCTTGGAAATTTGACAGGAGAGCCATACATGATGGAAGAAACAATACCTATACTTTCCCAAAAGATGGACAAAAACATACACTGTTATCTTTGAGAGGAGAAGAAGGGGATAATAAGAGCAGCAGTAGCAGCATGGTTATGTTGGTGAGTGGTGAAGAATTTTTGTGTGATATGAAGAAAGAAAAAGTGGAATATGCATTGGTACTTAATCCTAAGGATGCTCTTGCCTCCACGAAGTTGGATGACTTACTGAATGAGATGCAGGACATATTGAAAGAGCATATGGAAATTTTGGTTGCTGATTTTCCAAATGAGTTGCCTCCAATGAGGAGTATTAGTCACCATATGGATTTTGCTCCAAGAGCTAGCCTACCAAACAAGGCTGCATATAGATTGAATCCCAAGGAGAATGAGGAGATTAGAAAGTAGGTTGAAGAGTTGTTAGAAAAAGGATTAATAAGGGAGAGTCTTAGCACATGTGTTGTACCAACAGTCTTAGTGCCCAAGAAAGAAGGTGATTGGAGAATGTGTATGGACTCCAAAGCAATCAATAACATAACCATTTGATATAGGTTTCTTGTTCCAAGGATGGATGATTTAATGGATTGTTTGAGTGGTTCTATGTATTTTTCAAAGATAGATTTAAAGAGTATTTCCCATCAAATAAGGATCAGACCTAGGGATGAATGGAAGACAGCATTTAAGACTAATGATGGCCTTTATGAATGGTTGGTTATGCCCTTTGGGCTTACAAATGCACCTAGTACTTTTATGAGGCTTATGAATGAAGTCTTGAAACCATTCTTGGGGAATTTTGTGATAGTTTATTTGGATGATATACTAGTTTTTATTAGGTCTAAGGAAGAACACCTAGAGCAATTAAGGTTGGTTATGACACAGATGCATGAGGAGAATTTGTTGATCAACCTCAATAAGTGCACTTTTATGAAGACTGAATTAGTCTACTTGAGTTTTGTGGTATCTAGAGAGGGCTTGAAGATGGACAAGAAAAAATTTAAGGCCATTGTTGATTGGCCAACACCTAAGAGTTCTTATGAGGTAAGAAGTTTTCATGGACTTGCTAGTTTTTATAGAAAGTTTATCAAAAAAATTAGTAGCATAGTTGATCCTATACTTGACACTATAAAAGGGCATAAAAAGCAGTTTGAATGAACTCAAGAGGCTGAAAAAAAATAGATTTATGAAAAAGAAAGTGACTAAACAACCTATACTGATGTTACCTAATTTTAACAGTCTTTCAAGTGGAGTGTGATGCTAGTGGCTTAGCAATAGGGGATGTCCTAAGTCAAGAAGGGAAACCAGTTGCTTATTTCAATGAAAGGTTAAAGGATGCTAAGAAGAAGTATTCAACTTATGACCTTGAGTTTTATGCATTGGTACAATCTTTGAAGAAGTGGAGGCATTACTTGCTTCCCAAAGAGTTTGTTGTTTATACAGATAACCATGCACTCCAGTTTATAAACAACCAACACAAGCTAAATCAAAGGCATGCAAAGTGGGTGGACTACCTTCAAATTTTAAATTTTGTGTTGAAACATAAGAGTGGGAAAGCAAACAAAGTTGTTGATGTGTTGAGTAGAAGAAGTCTATTATTACAATAAATTCAGGCAAACAGTGTTGGGTTTGATAGCTTGAAGGAGTTGTATAAAAATGATTTAGATTTCGGAGATGCATATGAAGCTTGCAACAGTCCTATCAATAGAGATAGAGGACCATGGATTGATTTTATGTTGCAAGAGGGTTTTTTGTTCAAAGGTAATCAGTTGTGCATTCTCATAGTGTCAATGAGGAAGAATCTCTTGAAGGAGAAACATTGTGGCAGCCTAGCAGGACATTTTGGGTAGGACAAAACTTACCTACACCTGAGTACACATTATTATTGGTCATGGATATAGGAAGATGTAAAGAGGCATGTGGAGAGATGTAGAGTATGCCAACATGCAAAGGGTAGCAATCAAAAAACTATTTTGTACCAACCACTACCTATGCCACATAGACCTTGGGATTCTGTAAGTATGGATTTTGTTGTAGGATTTCCTAGAACTCAAAGAGGAAATGATTCTATTTTTGTAGTTAAGGATAGATTCTCGAGAATGGTTCATTTCATTCCTTGCAAGAAAACTAGTGATGCAACAAATGTAGCTAAGTTTTTTTTCAAAGTTGTGTGATTGCATGGTATACCCAAGAGTATAGTGTCTAATAGAGACACGATGTTTGTGGGTCACTTTTGGAGAACACTTTGGAAGAAGTTGGGAACCCATCTCAATTTTAGCTCAACTTACCATCCCCAAATGGATCGTCAAACAGAAGTGGTTAACATAAGTTTAGGTAATATGTTGAGGTGTCTTATTGGAAACACACCTGGTAATTGGGATATGGCTTTAGCACAGGCTGAATTTTCATATAATGAATCTCCAAATAGGAGTATAGGTTTGAGCCCATTCTACATTGTCTATGGTATGCATCCAAGGGGTGTATTTCAACTCAAGGATCTTGGTAATTTTGAGAGGAGAAGTGCAGATGGTGAGGATTTTTCCAAAGGTATTCATGACCTCCATGAATACGTCAAATTGCAAATTGAGGAGAGGAACTAGTAGTATGTTGATAAGAAGCACAGAGAAGTACATTTTTAGGTTGGTGATCTCGTTTTGGCTCATCTCAGGAAGGATATATTTCCAAAAGGTGAATACAACAAACTAAAAATGAAGATCGGTCCTTGCAAAATTCTCAAAAACTTTTTCGCCAATGCTTATGAGATAGCTCTTCCTTCTAATATGGGTTTCTCGCCCATCTTCAATGCGGTTATTCTCTATCCCTACAAAGATGAGGAAACTGGTGGAATAGAAGACACGGAGTTGATTCCATGATGAGAATAGCAAGTGACCAAGTCGGCTCAGGTTGACATTGAGTACATCTTGGAGAAGCAGTTGTTGAAGAAAACTCGAGGTAAGGAATATTTCGAGTACTTGGTTAAATGGAAGGATCATCCTTTGGAGGATGTCACTTTGTTAACAACTGTTGAGATCTCCAAATATGGTCATAGTGTTGATGACCTCATGAGCAAGAGCTCGTGATTTTATTTTTGTTTTTGGGGGAGCTTGGTTCAGGAGCATCAACTGATAGTTTTGATTTGTTGTTTAAGTTTTATTTTTGGTTTTTTCTTTTCTTGGAATTTTGGTTTGAGTTAGTGTTTTAGGGGTGTGGTGGTTTTGTAAGGAAAATTGAACTTAAAAATGTATAATCACCCATCCACGTGGGAAAAATTTTGAGGATACCAAATAAAGACTGACATACATCCACACTAGAAGATAAGGAAGTTATGTATGCGCGGTTAAAAGACAAGGAAAGAGTTTTTGAAGAGCATCAAATAGGAAGGAAAAGTGTGACTATTTTATTGTGGGAATTGGATGTTTGGTGTGGGATTGTAGAGGGAGGAAAGTTAGTTTTTAAAATTTAGTTAACCTTGCTATTCTAGCATAGAAAGGGAAAAAACAATTTCAAATTTCAGCTATGTTTTGAAAACCAATCACAAGAAAATTGCATTGATAGGCAAAGAGAAGAAGGTTGGTGCAGCTAATAGAAGAAGGCATCTTTCACGTGGAAGAGGGAGTTCTTCTTGGTGTAGGAAAGAGAGAAGGTTTGGGGGAAGCATACAAAAAGAAAAAGCAGATTTCTCATCGTGGGAAAGAGGGAGGCAACTACAGGGGCGCGCTTTTCTACCTTATGAGTATGGGGACATTATGGACCTAGATCAAATAAAATTTAGATCCTAAGGAGTTGATTGATTGGATCACAAATCTAGAGGAACATTTTGAGTATGGGGACATTATGGACCTAGATCAAATACAATTTTTGAAGGACAAACTAAAAGGCCATGCCACAATCTAGTGGAAGGAATTTCAGTTGGAATAATGAGGAATCCTAGCATTGCAAAGAGGGACCAAATGGTGGAAAATTAGAATTCCAAATTTATTATGTCCAATTATCAATTGGATTTGTTGAAGGAGCTACACAATTTATGGTAGGGATAAATGATTATGAAAGGGTACACTGAGGAGTATTAAAAGCTAACAATTAGGTTAAGACATCATGAGGAAGGGGCCAATAAATTGGCCAGGTACATTAATATATTATGGGTATCCATCCAAGAGGATTCGGGTATGTGGAATATCAAGATAGTTGAGGATGCCTACCATATGGATCTCACAATGGAGAAGAATTTGAATCAAAATTAGGAGGATAGGTAGAACCACCAAAGAGAAAGAGAGGAGAAGAACTAAAACAACTAGATATGGTGCAGTAATAGAGGAGAAAGGCCAATATTTCAAGAAGACGTAACCAACACCATAAAGAGAAAGAAGATGATGTGAGCCATCATGGTAGAAAAGAAGATGACTATAGCAACTACCGCAAGGGTAGAGATGGTGGTGTAATTTCCCAAAAAAATGAAAGAGTAACCTACCATAGATGGAAATGGGAGCATGGAGGATACTCTCAATAGGATAGAAAATAATTGGGAGAGTAAAAGGAAAAAAATATTCAAAGGGACCTATTTCAAGTATGGAAAGAAAGGACACTGAGTGTTTGAGTGTGAAGGACAATAGGTAGAAGGTGGCACAAGAGTTGCATTCATTGATGAGAGGTCACCCACTTCAAAGAGGGACCCTAGGGATGGGGATTTATTGGATTCCCATAGAGCTCTAAGATGTGATTAGAGGGTTGAACCAACACAAAGGAAAAGTTAACTCAAGACCAAGACAAGAGGTAAGTATTATTATGTGATAGTAGACAGTGGTAGCATAGAAAATATAGTGTCTATAGAAATGGTTGATAAGTTGAGACGAAGGATGGTGAAGCATTCATGCTTGTACTATCTTAGCTAGTTGTATTAGGGGGCCAAATTATAGTGGAGAACAATATTGGGTGAGGTTTATCATTGGGGTGCACCGTGATGAGGTACTATATAATATTGCACCAATGATGTGTGTCATTTTTTGTTGGGATTTGGTCATGGTTTTTTTACAAAAATATGATGTATGATGGAAAATATAATACCTATACCATATGGAAGGACATCCAAAAGCATAATTTGATGACATTGATGGAAAGTGAGGGGGTATGCATTGGGGAGGAGTGATATTTGTTGATTCTAAAGATGTGTGGAATTTCTAGAACCCAGTAGTAAAGCACCACAAATACAAAAAGAAGTAGGAAGCCAAAAAATGCAAAGGAGGTCACCAAAAAAGGAAGCATTTTATTGGGCTATTTTATCTTATGTTGTTAATAGGAAATGTGGTTTCATTTAGTATGATGGATTATAATCCCCATTTCCCTAGCCTTGTGAATTAACAATGGATAGGAAATCTATAGCGAATGGAAGTGCATCATTTTATTGCTCCAAATTTGGAACAAAATATAATATAGAATAAATGTTAATAGGATTGGAGAACTATGTTACACATTGTAGACTAGAGTATGTGGTACATAGAAATCTATTACACCACATTGTTATCAAAGACTAGATGTAATTGATGGATTGGATCAACAAGGATTGTAGTACAAAATGATGATGGAAACATTTTAATTTTCTTGCAAAATCCCAAGAAACTTAAGATCACAATTGTACTACTATACCTTTTGGTGATGCAAGATTGCTTTCACCCCTCGATACTTCACATTAAACATCCAAGTAATAGTTTGTGCTAGATGGTAGAAACATCCTTTTGACTCAAAGAACCAATCCACAACATTTCCTTCCACCAAATTAGATACCTTTGCAAATCATCAAATTTTTTCTTCTTTCACTTCTAGTCTCTTATTAGAATAGAAATCCT
>VDFB02062146.1:0-18640 GCA_007258455.2 Sequoia sempervirens | reverse complement strand
ATATATATGTGTATGTACATGTATGTATGTCCATGCATGTATATATGTGTATGTGTGTATGTATGTATGTATGTATGTACTTGAGTATATACATGTGTACATACACACATACACATATATATGCATGTACATGCACACATACACATACATATATAATACATGTACATACATACACACATACACATATATCATGTGCATGTACATACATATATATATGTATATACATACATACATACACACATACATATACATACATACACACATACACTATTAAATTAAATTTTAACTTTATTACTTTAATATGTTTTAAGTTAGATCAAAAAATTAAGGAAATGTTAACCTTTTTATAATTTCTAGTGTTTGATTTAAAAAATAATTGATTACAAAGAAAGGCTAGATCATATATGACCAATTGTAATGAAGAGTATTTTTTTATTTTGATCAAAATTTTAGTATAGAGTGGTTGAAAGGATAAATATTTTTTTTACATATTTACTCTTGGTTGAATATTACATGCATGCCTATGATTTAATAGGTTCACATAGCTCGATAGATATAAAGTTTGAACTAGATCTCATTAGATACATTTAAATTCAAAATTGTTTTCTAGTTTTGAAACTTGAAAATTTTACCTTTAATTTAAATATATATATTTTTTTAGTTTTGAAAAAATTTCAATTTAAATTTGTGTAGTTCATTATGTAATTTTGTTTTAATGATATGCAGATCTCTATCTATTTATATATATCATGGCCGATGAGGGATCTCATCATTCCCCTCGTTCTGAGCGAGAAGCTCAAACTAGATCAAATATATTTCAGGATAGTATTGTTAGATTGGACAATGCTCTAAAATGTTTAGAGCAAACAATTCACAACTCCCCCAATTTGGCTAATCGAGATAGATTAGTCACTATTAGACAAGAGATTATGAAGATGATTGAGACAATTCGATCATACAATCCTTATGATGAAATCAGCATTGAACAGTTTTATTTTTCTCTTGCTAGGAGTGTTACTGGCACAGTGAAACATAAAGAAGTTGCCAAATTAGTTTCAGGTGAAAATGTGTTATCCATGTTCCCATTTTATAGAGGAAAAAATAAAATTAGAGGATATATGGTTACGAGGTGTGAAGATCCTCTTGTTGCACCATTCATATACCCTAGATGGTTGGCAGCACATCATAGATGGCCTCACAATGATGAGTTGCCATTGTATTTTGTCAAACAGTTATATGCAGAATTTCATTTACATATAGAGGTGGACTACACATCTTATCCTGAGCATGCTGGCCAAGGTAAAGGCCGTTTTTATGACAAACCATAGTTTAGACCTTCAAATTTGCCACCGCCTGTGGACAAGAGGGCATTAGTTGGCCCAAACCTTTTGGTTTTACCAAAACGTTTGGAATTGGCAGCAGCAGGGGAGGTAGCAACAGGGTCCACTCAGAGTCAGATTTTTGAAAACATTGCCTCTATTACGACGCAGATTGATCAGATTTCATCTGATCGAGTTGGTAGATATTTATTACGCCCACGGATCAACCTTCCTCCCACTGAGGCTACATCTGCATCGTATGATCCATTTATTAGTGCCGATCTACCTACTCTTGCAGATGTCGAGCATATGACCCACACGACTCTGCGTAATACATGTAGACTCTCAATTTTGGATTTACTAGCAGCATATCAGGTTATCAGTGAGGACCATGGGATTGCTCTTGACAGGGTACCAGAATTTATTAGACAACGATATCCTCATACAGATATGAGCCACAATGTGGCAAATGCAGCTCAGGATATTCCACATCAGCCTACAGAATCCCGTGCACATCATGTTTCTGTTGATCCTTTAGCTTGCCCAGGTGGTCATCAGGATGTTACAGGTCACGTTGAGGCTACTGCGACACCTGATCCTGTCCATGGGACATATAGTTGACTTCTTTTTGCTACTGATACTGTACATGCTACAGGGCCCCCTACGATGTCTTTACATTCTCGTGATCTTAGTGACATTGGTAGAGCTTTCAAGCAGGCACAACAGGTACTTTCAATTTATAATTTAAATACATGTATATATTTTTAAAATTGTGTTCTAAAAATTTATGTAATGCATTTTAAAAACTTCTAGGGGTTTAACTCCTGATTGAAATTGTGTACTTGAAAATTTTAAGCAGTATGGTGAATTCCCAGACTTTGGAAATTTGGAGCATGATGGCGATCCCATGCAGTATGCAGATGAGGTACATTTAAATTTAATTTTAAAAAACTAATTACTTGATGTTTTAAGTTTGAACACATTGAACTCAAGTACATTGTAAAATTTTTAGATAATTTTACATATATGTGTACTTGAACACATGCAGGGGTTGGGACGAGGCTCAGGACACAGATCGGGAGATATTGGATCGGGACATGGATCCACACATCTTGGATCAGCAGAGCGATCGGTCCATGGATCGAGGGAGAGGTCGAGGGAGAGATCGAGCCATGCATCGAGGGAGAGGTCGAGGGAGAGATCGAGCCATAGATCTGATGATTCTATTCATACCAGACATCCCTCTCTTTGAGATTTGTTTTATAGTATTACATGTCTGAGATCATTTTATTATATGTTGGGGACACTTTTTATGATTTATGTATTGAACATTTGGACATGTTACATACTTATGTTTTATGGTACACATATATATACTTGTTATAATTTACATGTCACATTCATACAATTATGTTTTATGGTTTGAATCTTAGAGGTTTGTTATATACGTGCATTATTATGGTTTGATGAACTCACTTACATTACATCTATAAGTACCTTTATTTAAATTTAAATTATGGTAACTTGTTCAAATGCACTTCTTGTACATATATAGATAACTAAATACATTGTGAAATCAAAATGTTGTCCACTCCACTATCTAATGGTTGCTATTTGTAAATTTAAAAAGATGGACATGTACATGTAATTAATTTAAATAAATAGTTAAAATGAATTTTTCTTTAATAAATAGGTCAAGAAATAGAAAAAATTGAATGCATATATGCTTGAGATTAATGCTATACATGTTTTAAAGTAGAACATAAAAATGCAATCGGAAATAGATGATAGTTAGATTGAATTCTTTAAAGCTCTAAATGTTCATTTTTAAAGTCAGTAAAAGTTATTTATACATTTAAATTGTGCATATATCACGCTCTACATTAACCTAATTTCTAATTCCATATAATCTAATACACATGTTCATTTGAATGTGCATGCAAAGAATTCTTGAACTAGATGATGAGCTATACTTAAGAATGAACCATATAATTCAAATAAAGCATGCAAGCTATTCGTGGAGTTGAATGTAAATGAAATCAAATTTCTAGTTTTGAAAGTTTAAGAATTCCATGTGGAACATTTATATATATGTAATTAGAAATTGATATATATATTTAAATCTTGAAAGACATGCACATTTATTATTAAATTAAAAATTGATGACAATTCTATATAAATTAAAAATTGATCAAGTAGATCTCTTGGATGACAATTCTATATATAAATTAAAAATTGATCAATTCATATTTAATTGTACTGGAAAGATGGACCAAATTACAAGACTAATGAAGTTATGTTCATTCCTAGAGAAATATACTAAAAGTTACATTTTATAGGCATAAAAATATTTTATATATAAATAAAGTACTAAAGATGAGAGGAATAGAGATTACATCCTTATTTTTTAAGGTTGGACTATGAAATCACAAAAAAAAGCTATAAATAGCTTGATAATTCAAATTGGGTTCTAATATAGAAACCTTATATTTTTGTAGATGTTACTAGTGTATTAGCATCTTGGTCTTGGAGAAGGAAATATATATAATCTCTCATATATGAGTTTTGAATTAAAAATAAATATTTAAATGAGTGTATTGTGTTGGGATAAAAGGATTTTATAAAAATATTTACTAAATAAAATCTATTTTATCAAAGAAAGAAAAGTTCATGTATATTAGAACAAAACAAAGATTCATCTTTTAATCAATAAATGACAACACAAGGTTACTCATATTAATAAATTTATAATTTTCTAGTGATTGATTGAAATATTTTAAAAATAAATAAATAAGCTATAATATATAATGAAGCTTCAAATAGTATTTTTGGTGTTATAGATGGTGGCATGTCTCCTAGAGAGATAAACTTCTTCTAGATCCACCTCTAAAACAATTAGAACTTGTTGTTGATGATAATAGGATATGGAATTTCTACATTTGGGAATTAGATATGACTTGGAAGATGTAGGTAGCTCATGGTCTCAAGCTATACATGGTAAACAAAGCTAAATTGATGCCAATAGGATATGGAATTTCTACATTTGGGAATTAGATATGACTTGGAAGATAATAATAGGATATGGTAAACAATTAGAACTTGTTGTTGATGATAATAGGATATGGAATTTCTACATTTGGGAATTAGATATGACTTGGAAGATGTAGGTAGCTCATGGTCTCAAGCTATACATGGTAAACAAAGCTAAATTGATGCCAATAGGATATGGAATTTCTATATTTGGGAATTAGATATGACTTGGAAGATATCACTGTGATTCACTACAATGTTCATATATTCCAATGCACCTTAAGGTGAACAAGAAAGGACAAACCAAGAGAACCTGGATACAATCTAACATTAACAAAATGGATAAATAATTTAGTTCTATACTTAAAAGATAGGAGCTAATATTCTTAAGTAAATTTGGATGTATGGTTGAGATGGATACATGAAATTCCAAATGATCATGTAAAATTATTGAATGTCGTGCATTAGTAATGTATAAAAAATAAAGAAAACTAGAGACAACATTTATGTCTAGATTCTTCACCACTTGAAAACACCAAATCAACTAGATAATTTTATACAAGTTTGTGGAGTTGAATGTTCAAATGAAATGAAAGATTTGAATGTGAACTTAAGAATTCCATGGAACATAAATAAATTTAAATGCAAAATTGGAACATGTATATAGGTGGAGTTGAACAAATATTTAAATTCAAAGATTTGAAAGTGAGTTTAACAATTCCATGTGTCAAACATAAAAATTTACAATCAAGGAATCTAGAGAGATGATATAAAGGAATTTCTAGAGAGATTCTCAAGAGTGAAGGTTTAAAAGAATGAACCATGTCCAACATGTAAAAATGCAATTGGAAATTTAGATGATTTAAAGGAATTTAGGCAAAATGTAAATTAAAACATTTTTAAAGTCACTGGGTTTTGTAGATCAAGCATATATATGATCTAACATATACATGTCACATTCTAAAAAAAAACCATTCTAAATCATGTCACATGTCCAATCAATACAAATATATAAATTATCTAGATTTGGAGTCATAAATGTGTACACATGTATCCAAAAAACAACTTAAAGCTCCTGGTACATAAAATCTGGATCCTCTCTATCTTTAATTATCTCTAAAATCTTCTCATGATCTTCAATAGGCAACCTCCACTTTTGTTTGGCACGTCCTCTTTTAGGTAAAGTTTCTAAATTTATTTTTGTTGCCAAAACTAAGTGACTGTAATGTAGAACCTTTTGTCCTAGCCTATAATCAACAAATATAATACCATTTTTATCTATCTTTATTTGCTGATAATATGTGCCTTCAATAACGACTGATCCAATGGGATACTCTTGTCCATCACCATCTGTCATCGATTCGAACAATTTGCTTTTTGGTTGTGTACATCTTAGTAGATAGTAATCTACACCTTCCGCATTTTCAGGATCTGCAACTATAGCGAAAATATCTCCTGTACACACACCACATATTTACATATTTAAGTAAATTATACATTTAAAAGTTGTAAAAAATTATATTTTATATTTGAAACTTACTTAAACATAGATATATATATATATATAATTTAAATCTTGATTTTAACTAAATTAATCAATTTGGACATACCTATAACAACTAAATCAGATACACGTTCGTAATCAGCTGAATATAGTGGATCATAGACATCAACATTGTCATCTTCAACAAAAGGAGGCATTGATATTAATTGTTTCATTTCCCATTGTGAAACATACCCATCTCTAATATTCTCACATTGATCAATATTTGCATTGTCCTCAATGCAATCAATACAAAAACATGATTTTTCTCTCACATTCATTGCATAAGGCCTACTACTCCCCGTTGTCATGATTTGATGTAGATTTCTAATACCATGAATTGCTTGACAATTATAAGGATTTGATCGATCAATATCTGTTTAAATTCAAACTTGAAAATTCAATTTGAAATCATGTATGTACTTGAACTTTGAAATTCAAATTTTTAAAACAAATTTTGACTAGACATACATACCTGTAACTTCCCAAAAATACCGTGTGTTGTATGTTGAGTCGCGAGCAGAAAAATGACTTTTGCACCATTCAACAATTTCGTTTGCATTCCGTATGGCATTACCTACAAGTTACAGACAAGTTGGCACAATTTTTCACCTATTACTTTCAAAGAACTTAAAAGAAAATTTAATTTAGTTAAATTAATATATATATATACATATCTAATCTTTTAAAAAGTATGAAGCTAAATTGGACATACCAGCAAGTTCATGTTGACGAAGTGCACGCTTCACACATGCTCCTGCTCCATCGTGCTCTCCTTTTCCATGTCCACTCTCATAAAAATTCCACAAAAATTTGGTGTTGCGTCTAGCATGTTGACTACATAACCAAACAAAGGCTTTTGCAGACTTAAATTGTCCTGTGAAGTTACAAATAATTAAACACTTGAAAACCTTGAATTATCTTCAAAAAACAATTTAAGTCTCAAAGTTTTAAAAGTAAATATAAATTAATTAAAAATAATTTAAAAACCAATGTACTTACCAGCACATCCATTAGACCATATCCAATGTTGTTCTTGATTTATGCCACGTCGTCTTAGGTCTTCAAAAAACATTTTGAAACAATGAGCTACATAGCTTCTATCATGATTCGTATCATCACTGATATAAAAGTGAACCTCTTTGATGATAATTCTATCATCTTTGCTACTTTGTATTCCATCGATCGCTAACTCTGCATGCCTGTAGCAAACTTGCACAAAGATTGCAACTCTTGTATGACCTAAGCATGGTGAACTTTTTTGTAGTATTTTTAAAATCGCTACGTCAGAGGTTAACTAACATCTAGTTGATGCACAATTTTTCTGAGAATTTTTAATGAATATTTGATTTTTGACTAATTTTCTAAGTGGGTACTTCCTGAAAAGTGGAATTTTGGCCGTGCTCCCCCTACAAATTTTGGAAAATAATTCTTTTTTTTTTCTCTTTTTTATTTAAATTTGTAGAATGGAGTCTAGTTTCTAAAAATGTGATTTATTTGAGATTTTGATGAATGGTTAATTTATAAAAAAGACACTAAACATTTCTTTTTGGGAAAAAAATAGACATACAAACAAAAGAAATTAAGGATGAAAGGCTTAACATTGTCAAAAGTGAAAAAAATTACATCGTTGGATAGCTAAGAGAGAACCTAACATTACCTATGTGTTCGATTTTGTCGATATTGAACTAGATGCAATCTTGATGGTGAGCACGAACTCGATAATGTAAAAAATTGTAGAATTTGCAAAAGCATGTCTTTGCCCTTGTTGGGAATTCCCTTCAAGCCTTTGGGTTGGTATTCCAAGGCAAGTACTTTCACTTTTTCTTTTTTTTAGCATGAAATAACGTGAGAGCGTTATAATGCACTCGCATTATAATGCGAGCGCTTTTTTTAAAACTTTTTTCAAAAGTGGCCACAAAATTGGTACCCAACTTCATGCACCCGCTCAATTGATCTTATAAATCATGTAAGGGAATTTCAAACCATGAGCTTGGAGTTTGCACATGAAGAGACTTATTTGATGAGATTGTTTCCATGAAGTTTGGGTGGCCAATGTATGGAGTGGTTCTCAAAATTACCACTAGGTATTAAGTCCTTTGAAGAGCTAGTCAATAAATTCATCACCCAATACTCCTACAACATCGAACATGAGATAAACATGAAAGACCTTTGCAACACAAAACAAAAAAAGGGTGAATCATTCCTTATATTTTTACAAAGATGGAGGAGATTGCTTGCAAGATATGCTCATCCCATACCTGAAAAAGAAAAGACGTAAATCTTCATTGATAATCTAAATGATGAGATGATTTATAGACTTGAATTGCAATGCCCACCCACCTTTGAGAAAATGATTGAAAATGGACTCAAAATTGAAGAAGCCTTGGTCAAGAGAGGAGTCTTAAAAATATACAATGGAGGAAACAACTTAGCAAACTCCTCCAATCATTATAAGAACAATGATAAACCAAAATGTTGGAAAAGAAATAAAAATGTTGGTAATAATGATGTTGCAGCTGAAACACAAAACACAAAACCTTTCGTTAACTTGACAGTTGCTACCTCTAAAAAAAGTCCAAAAAATAATCATAATGCCAATCAAAACACCAATCAAAAAAATACCGAGTCTAAACCACCACCATATCGAACATCATCAAATTGAAGAAGATTCACACCTTTGGGACAGTCACTAGAATTAGCATTAAAGGAATTTTTTGCAGCCAAAGTTATAACATTAGCAGAAGCACAAAATTGGGAACCAAGAGTTAAACCTTCATAGTGGAATGATGCACATTATTGTGATTTTCACAGAAACAAAGGACACAAAACAAATGATTGTATGCAACTGAAACATTTGGTGCAAGATTTGATTGATAGAAAGGAAATATCAAGAGAAGGACCCCAAACAAATATTGATCATGGAGCATTCAAGAATCCTTTACCAAACTATGAAAAAGGAGAATCTTCTTCTGCAAATAGCAAAGGTAAAAACGTGAACTATGTTTATGAAACCGCTATCCTTCACATCTCTATAGTTGAAGATAAGAACAATGACATTGGAATCAATGACAAACCAAACATTGTTACAGCTGATAATCAAACTAATGACATTGAAATTAATGACAAACAAGACATCGTTGTAGCTGAGAATAAGAAAAAATACATTACAACTAAAAATCAACTCAATGAAATTAACATCAACACCCAATCAAATCAAATCAATGACATCATACTAATAAATCTAACCATGAACATTGTTGCAAGTGATAATCAAATTAATTTCATTAAAATTAGAGAAAAACAAGAAAATTTTCTAGTCAATGCAACCATAAGAGGGCAGGTAAAAGTAATATTGAAAGGAGATGCGTCTAAAACAACTACTACCTCTTCTACATCCAAAGCACCTGCTACCCCTTCACCTCAATACAACATAGTTGACCAATTGCAGAAAATCCCAGCTCAAATATCCATATTATAACTTCTAAGAATTTCACTAGCTCACAAGGAGATTCTAGAGCAAGCTCTAGTATCCACCACAGTATCGAATAATCTAGAAGTTTTCCAATTTCAAGCTATGGTGGGACACTTGATCGCACCTCATTTCCTATCATTTTCTGAAAATGATGTATCACTCACCCATCCACACAATTTTTCCCTCCACATTGAGGTCTTAATTCACAAACACTAGGTCAAGCGTGTTCTAATAGATGCTGGAGCTGTTTTAAATATTTGTACTTTAAAACTTATTCGTGCACTAGGATATTCAAAAAATATAATTGATGCTAGAAGAAAAACCACTATAAAAGCCTATGATGATGAAAGATCCTCCCAAGGATTGATAGTGTTACCAATTAAAATGGGACCAGCTGTAAAAGACATAATCTTCCAAGTGTTGGACAAGGAGTTGACATACAACAGACTCTTGGGATGTCCTTGGATCCACGAAATGCAAGTAGTGCCGTCAACGTATCATCAATGCTTAAAATTTCCTTTCAATGGACAAGAGATTACCATTTTAGCTGATTCCAACAATCCTCAATATTGCAATACTCTTAAATGAGTCCAAGATACTTTTATACCACACAACAGGGAAGCTATCACTCCTAGTTCCTCAAACAAGGAAAGTCAAATTAGTTCTTTGTGAAAATCAAATAGAGAAAAATGTTCAATCAAAGGATAAAGGTATTGGTGATTCCACATCCTCAAGAAATGAAAGTCAATTAAATGCTTTTCTAAAACTATTTGAGAAAAAGATCTAGTTGAAAGACAAGATGGGGGAATATTATATTGAGCAATCATTATGCCTTTCATAGTTGCTGCCTTCTCCTAAGTCATATGGACAACCATCAACCTCAAAAGAACAATCCTCACAATCTACCACACTTTTTGAGGGTAAATTTATCATAGCATCACTCATCAATCATATAGTTTATCAATCATGTAGGAATATATTTCTTGCATTTTCTATCATTCCATTCTTTAGGTTCTCATTCTAAAGGTCATAAATGTACAGACAATCTGAGAGCCATTATAATTTAACAAATCCTTGAAGATAGGAGACAATGGGATGACTTTAGAGAATTTTTTTTGTTTCAATTCGATTAGATTTGTTATTTGAATTCTCTAATATAATGTTTCATTGATTGTGTGATTAAATATTATTTAGTTCACATATTTTACTCATGCACCAAGTATTCAGTGAATAGTGTAGGTTGTGGTCCTCCTAGTGCTCAATGAAAGAATAAATAGAAAATTCAAAGCTCTAGGTAAAAATGTGCCCAGTTATTTGAGCCTTCTAAGGCAATTTCAAAGATTAGTGTTGTTAAAAAATTCAAAAACAAGTGTCTAAGTCACAGTCAATATTTGTTAATGTAGTGTTTCATAGTTTTTTTTCATGATGAATTGTTGGGTGCAATCTGAAATGTTGATTAAAGAAAATATACAGAAGTTTGTAAATATAATATGAACTGTGGAAAATTTATGTCAATTAGTGTTAATATTTTTTAGTTGTTTAATCAATATAGTCATGACAGTAATTTAAATGTAGATTAAATAAGAGTTTGAAATCAACAAATTCTTTATAAGTCTAATATATAATTATATAAGTCTGATATATCATGATTTTATCAGGTTGACGAATATTGCAGTTGTTAGTGTTGATCTCGATTTCAAGTTTGAAACTCTGACTAGCATTTGGAGTTGAGTTTGTGTGATAGAATAAATATTTATTAAATATTGATAAGGAAATGATTTGTTGATAAATAGCCTATGTAATTTAATTAGTTAAGCCAAATCTCTGTTCAAGAGACAATATTGAGCTACTGTATTTATGAAAGTGTTATTTTGTTTTAGTTTAGAACTATTTAAGAATGATTTTATTGACATCGTTCATTTTATTTCTATTCCAAAACTATTTAAAATTTTATTTTATTTATTGAAAGAATGTATACAATAAAATACAAATAGGACATAATATTTGAGATTTTTGAATTTGATAGCCAAAACCCTAATAAGAGATCAATATTGAGTTATTTTATTTACCTAAAAGATTTTTTCTTTCAGTTTAGAACTATTTAAGAATACTTTTATGTACATTGTTTATTTTATTTCTATTTCAAGAGCTATTTAAAAATTTACTTAAAAGTTATTTTATTTATTGAAAGTTATATATTGAAGAAATTTTATTTTATTTTAGAACTATTTAAAAATTATTTTATTTACTTTATTTTATAATAATTTTATTACTTTACAATTATTTAAAAATATTCTATTTGAATTTTTCTTTAAAAAATTATTTTATTTTATTAAATTTTTTATAATTTATAATTTTTTTTTAATATATATATTGTTGCCAAGGAAGAAGAATAAGTGAATTGAAAATGTTGTTGTTAGTGGGTTGCCGCATGTGTAGGAGAAAAATGCAGACCGTGCTACATACGTTCAAAGTCTATCCTGCTACCGAGTAGTGATAACTTTAAGAAACCCCCCTCAAAAAAAGATATAAAATCCTAGAGCATCTTTCATTTTCTCAAGAAAAAATATTAATTTATATTGGCGAATCTTTCCCTTTTTTAGGAAAAATATTAATTTTATTGGTGATATTTTTTACATCAGCGAATGTTGTAAAATAGTAGAAAAATATATTAATTATGATGGAAAATCCATCTAATCTAAAAATAATTCTCATGGAAAAGTAGGGGCCCAAGAGTGGAAATTATTGATGGTTTTAAGGGGTAGACTATAATATTTACTTTTCACCATTGTTTTAAAATATAATAATGTACCCAAGATTTGTAATTCTCATGGGATTCAAAATTTCTTTTAGATAATTGATCTAATGATCCTCATTGTACTTTATGAGGTAAAATGTACCCACAATCTATAATGCTCGTGAGACTCAAAATTGCGGTCCCAATGAGCACTATAGATCATGGGTACATTTTACCTCATGGAATAAAACAAGCACCATTAGATTATATTATAAATTAATGGTGGAAACTAAAGATTAGAAATATGGTCCTAAAGCAACTAATGATTATGATATATTATTGGAAAATTAATATAGATTTCTACAATAATTTATAAAATTTGGGTGAATCTAATATAATCATATATCAAATATTGTGGCAAATTTTTAAGGTAATTTTTTTAATAAAATAAATTCTTTGGAAATTTAAATAAGACAATCATAAAATTTTGTAAAAATATGTCAATTCAAGTCACATTATAGCTCAAAGTATTAGCCAATTTTGGATTCTAAAATTTCAACTATTAGCCAATTGGTGAATATTAGCCACTAAAAAAAAATTTCTGTCGAGTGATCAATCAAGTCAAGTCAACGATCCGATTGAATTGTTTTCATATTTGTTAGATGACATTTGTATTTGATTTATAGAATGACATGAATTTTCAATGCTTTTTTGGGGATCAAATGAATGCTTATTGTTGAACTTGTAACACCATTTTTTTAACTAATGTAAATTTTGTAAACAAAATATTTAAAAAAGTGAATTATTGATATTATGATTGGTTATATAATTTCACTTGTTATTGTAATCTTCATTTTTTTCAAGACATACAATAGGTCTAATTTTCTTTTTACAATTTTAACTTGTTAATATGTATTTTCAATTCAATTAAAGAACATTTCACAACAATCAATAATCTTTCAATATTTGACATATTAATTACAATAATTAAATTTCAACAATCATTTAAGTTTACACTATCACATGAAGCTCAAGGCAATGAGTATTATAATAACAAATTTCTTGGCCTAGTAGATCACTATGGTAAAAAGGGCTATTTGTAATATGAAGCATACTACAACATTTCAATGTTTTTGTAAGCCTTTTTTTTTTTCAAAGACTGCATGAATCGGAATTGAGTAGCCACTTTTTCACGTGACCAAGGATGCTGGTGCGACACACCCTCTAGTACCATAGGGATGGTGGGGAGGCTAGACCTCGTGGCCTCTTTCCTGCAACAGGATGCTTTATCCAATCAAGCTAGGCCCACCACCTAATGTTTTTGTAAACTTTGATACACTATTATTTTCCCTTTTTCTAGTACCAAAACCTCTTATGTAAAAATTTATTAATTACCCTCTCAATGGAATTATTTTATCATCTTCCCTCTATATGATGATTTGTTCATCTACATTCACCATAATTGCAATCTAAAATAATCATTCTATCTTATCCTTTGGTGATTACATGGTAATCATTATTTATATAATCATAAAACCAATGCTATTTTATGCACTTAGCTTACATGCCTAGATCATGGCATTTTAGGGATCCATCTATCTAAGGGTTAGGTGGAAGAAGTTGGGTCCATAAAATATTGAAAAAATGGAAGTGTTTTTCTTGATTTTCAAATTTTGTCACAGTTTGACTAAAACTTTGAAGCACTTACACATAGAATCTTAAAAAATTCTAGTAATATGAAATGTATTATTTTGAGTCTAATTTTTAAATATGTAATTTATTCTAATACCTATATTATACAAATTAATTTTTAATAGGCATGTATAAAACCTAATTTTTGAAAGTCACTTTTTTTAGGACCATACCATGCACGTGTACAACCACCATAATTTGACCTAAATAAAATTAATTTTCTAATTCATTTTGGGTAAATATTGTATTATAATAAACATTGATGAGGATATTTTTCATATTTTTTCCAATATATATTTTATTGGCGTTAATTGTTGTTTTTGAAAACCCCTCGTGTATAGTTGGCATAATTTAAGCTAAACTAATTCCTGAGAGCCAAACTCTCAACCTTTAAGGTTTTTCTTGGCTTGTTGATGGATAGGTAAGTAGTTGGCTTGACATGTTTTTAATTATCTTTGATGGCTTGGATGGTTTTGGATAAACTACTAGATAAGCTACAAGTCCTTGTTCATTCAGATCACCATCTATGGATAATCATCATTGTTTATCTTGTTGAATGATTACTAATCCTTTTTTAATAGGTTGGTCAAGTCCCTTTCAGTAGAGGTGTTTGAGCCCATAATCCATTCTTTTGGTCAATCTCATTAATGAGATATATAGGATACTAAACCTTTTAATAGAGGTGATTAAGCCCATAACACATTTTATTACATATGTAATTTCAATCTAGGTCAATTTTATCAATGAGATATGTAGGGGCCAACCTTTCAATAGAGGTAGACACATTGCATTTTGGAGACCAATTGATTGATCAATCATCTAACTTGATCTCCCATTCAAGTTAAGTAAAATAAATAGGTTGCATATAGATATGTCAGTACAGAAGTACGCACAAGTATCCTAAATATGGTTTAGATAGTCTCACAAGTTAAAGTCTCTCCCTCTCCTTGAAACCAACCCCTAGGGGTTCCTACCACCCCTCGACCAATACAATACCCCTAAGCTAATAATTGGCCATAAATATAAAGTTCCTTCAATAATAGACTATAGAGAGTCTCCCATTTCCAACTCAATCTCTTGAGAATAGCATATAGATAAGAGAGTCACATAAACCTATATAGATAGCTAATAGCTAGGGGATGTAATTGACTTACTTCTATCCATTTATAGGTCATTATTCATGCACTTGATTGTAATGTCCCTATTATGTATTGTTAATGATTTGATTCCAAGGCCCCTTTCCTTATTTATATAAGGGATGGGGTGAGTGTTTATGATAAGGCATCAATAACAAATTGGTATAAATGGAAATTCATAGTGTCCCCCTCTATATAGTAGCTATTTATAAAGGCTCAAGAAGATTGAGGGGGAAGAAAAGATGGTTTTTCTTTCTTACCTTCTAGATTAGATAGATATATGACGCTCATGCTTATGTTAAGTTCTAGTATACTTCATTTACTGTAATCAATTTTCACTAATCAATAATGAGATACTCTTTGGTGGCCCAAACTGATATAGATGGTTTTCTCCTTGGTCACTACTCTCCCCTTGGATCCAAGATAAAAAAATAGATGTCACATTGGTATTTTTTTAGGTATGTAAGTGGTAGTCATAAGTGCCCCCCACCCCCGGGTAAGTGCAAAAAGATGGGGGCTAAAAAGGGGGCTTAAGTGGCCACTTTTTTTGGAAATCGGAAATCTTGACCTTGGATGTGAAATTGAGGATAGTTACACTCAAAATTTTGAGATGCAACAAAAAAAAGGATCGTAGTGCTCCAAGTCTACTTTCTAAACTACTATTTTTTTAAAAAAATGGTAGATATTAAGGGGTTCAAAAGAGGGGGCCACATAAATTGGTGTTTTTTTTGTCAAAAAAACATAACATAGCAACTTTTGTGGCTCCCTTAAAAGGTTAATTTTTTTTAGTATTTTTAAAATCACTTCTGTGAGAAATTAGCTAATAGTATGTAGTTTATGCTTGATTTATTTGATAATTTCTTAATGAATATTTGATTGTTTACTAATTTTGAAAGTGGACACTTCTTGAAAAATAGAATTTTGGTCGTGCTACCCCTATAAATTTTGAAAACTAATTGAAAATATTTTTTTTAGTATGTGTCGAATGAAGTCTAGTTTCTAAAAATGAAATAACGGTTAATTTATAACAAAAAAAACACCAAACACTATTTTTTGCCAAAAAAACAAACACACAAACAAAAGAAATTATAGATCAAAAGCTTAATATTGTTAAAATGTAAAAAAAATACATCATTCGATAGCTTATAGAGAGCCTAACATTACCCAGGTGTTTGATTTGTTCGACCTTAAAAAACATGCAAACTTGATGCTTAGCATGAACATGATTATGTGAAATATTGTAGAATTTGCAAAAACATGTATTTGGACGTTGGGAAGGAACTCCAAGCCTTTGGGTTGGTATTCCAAGAAAATACCAATCCTAAGGCTTGGGGATTCCCAAAGAAAGAAATAACGTGCGCACATTATTTCTTTCATGTTATTTCTTAGTTTTGACATGTTTTTTGTGTTTGTTCCCAAGACATGTCTAGCAAGACATAATGTGAGTGTGTTATAATGCACTCATGTTATGTCTTGATTTGTGTTAAATGCTGGTCTATTGAATGTATGTATATATTTGTATGTTTGTATGTATGTATGCTTGTATGACACGTATGTATGTATGTATGTATCTATGTATGTATGTATGTATGTATGTAAGATTGTATGTACATATGTATGTATGCCTATATGTATGTAAAATTGTACATGTACATATGTATGTATGCTTGTATGTATGTATGTATGTATGCATGTATGTATGTATGTTTGCTTCTATGTATGTATGTATGTACATATGTCTTTAGAGGGAGGGAGAATTTTAAGAGACAGAGAAAGTTGTCTAGGTAGGGTAGGAGGGAGAGAGGGAGGGAGACATCTGAGAGAGAGAGAGAGAGACCTAAGAGAGGGAGAGGGGGTGGAAGGGATTTACTTAAGAGAGAGGGAGTTGGAGAGAAGGGGTTGGAGTGAGAGGGACTTAGCTAGATAGGGTGGGAGGGATAGAGGGAGAGAGAGAGGGGGTGGGAGAGAGACTTGAGAGAGAGAGAGAGGGAGATAAAGAGAGAGTTATGTAGGTAGGGTTCTAGAGGGAGAGACTTGAGAGTGTGGAGGGGGGTGAGAGGGAGATACTTGAGAGATAGGGAGATAGAGGGAGTGCAAGAGAGAACAAGTGAGAGAGAGAGGGAGTGAGAGAGAGAGAGAGCTGAGAGAGGGAGAGGGTATGGGAGGGAGTGACTTGAGAGAGGGAGAGAGAGAGGGAGGTGTGAGACAAGTGAGGAGAGGACTTATCTAGGTAGGGGTGGGATGGATAGGAGAGAGGGGAAGAGAGAGAGAGTTACCTAGGGTAGGGTGCCAGAGGGGAGAGACCTAAGAGAGAGGGGGTGGGAGGGAGAGAACTAAGAGATAGGGAGAGAGAGGGAGTGTGAGAGAGAGGGAATGGGAGGGAGAGGGAGTGATGGAGAGGGAGTGTGAGGGAGATAGAGAGAGAGGGAGTGAGAGAGAGAGAGTCATAGGGATTGATTAAGAGAGAGGTACATAGAAAGAGGGAGCGGGAAGATAGAGACAATTAGAGAGGGTAGGAGAGAGGGAGGGAGAGAGAGGGATAGGGGTTGAGGTTATAGGGTTAAGGGATCAGGTTTGAGGTTCCAATGTATAGGGTTGAGAGTTTAATGTATAGGGTTTTGGGTTAATGGTTTAAGCGTTCAATTGTTGAGGGGTTAAGGGTTGATGGTTTAAGGGTTTATGAGTTTAGGGATGAGGTTTAGGGTTTAAGGGTTGAGGGTTGAGGGTATAGGATTTAGTATATAAGTTTTAGGGTATATGGTTGAGGATCCAATGTATAGGGTAGATGGTTGAGAATTAAGGGTTTAGGGTTTAATGTATATTGTAAAGGGTAGAGGGTTCAAGGTTTTAGGGTTTTAGGGTTGAGGGATTAGGGTTTAAGGGTTGATGGTTGAGGATTAAGGGTTGATAGTTGAGGTTTTTTGGATTGAGGGTTGAGGGACTAAGGGTTGAGGGTTGAGGGATTAAGGGTTGAGGGATTAAGGGTTGAGGGTTGAGGGATTAGGGTATAAATTTTAATGGTTTAAGGGTTTAAGGGTTGAGGGTATAGGGTTGAGGGATTAGGGTTGAGGGTAGAGGGTATTGGGTTGAGGTTAAATGGTATAGGTTTAAGGATTTAGGGTTTAAGGGTTGATGGTTTAAGGCTGAGGGTTGAGGGTTGAGGGATTAGGGTTGATGGTCCAATATATAGGGTAGAGGGTATAGGGGTTGAGGTTTTAGGGTCTAAGGGTTGAGGGTTGAGAGATTAGGGTTGAGGGTTTAGGGTTTAAGGGATGAGGGTTTATGGATTAGGGTTGAGGGAGTAAGGGTTAAGGGATTACAGGTTGAGGGTTTAGGGTAGAGGGTTTAAGGGTTTAAGGGTTGAGGCTTAGGTTTGTGGGATTAAGGTTTAGGGTTTAGGGTTGAGGGTTTAAGGGTTTAAGGGTTGAGGGCTTATGTTTGAGGGATTAGGGTTGAGGGTTTAGGGTATTGGGTAGAGGGTAGAGTGTTCAAGGTTGAGGGTTAAGGGTTGAGAATATAAGGGTTTAAGATTTGAGGGTAAAGGGTTGAGGTATTAGGGTAGAGAGTTTAAAGGTTTAGGGAGGCAGAGAGAGGTGAGATAGAGAGAGAAAGAGGGATAGGGGTTGAGGACCTATAGGGTTGAGGATTATGGTTGAGGTTCCAATGTATAGGGTAAAGGGTTTAATGTGTAAGGCATAGGGTTGAGAG
>VDFB02062145.1:0-41082 GCA_007258455.2 Sequoia sempervirens | reverse complement strand
GAGCTGAATTTCAAAGTTCAGAAGCAAGGTGAAAAAGGTAAAAAATAAACTAAGTCTGGTGAACATGGGTGCCCCCAGCCAAGATGGGCGCCCAAGGTTTTGAGGGATTAAAATTCACTTTTTGACAAAGTTCGTCTCAGAAGACCCCTCCTCATATCTCGTCAGCTTCGCGATGAGCACAATAGGCAAACAATCTGATGCCCGGAGCTCCAGATTCAACGAGATCATCTGTAAAAGAGGAGTCAATGAAGAAAGTTGAAGATCATGAAAATGGCTAACTCTAGGTAAAATGGGCGCCCCTAGAAGGAAAAGGCTCCCATGAATTCGAAGGTCCAAACGAAGTTTTTCGCCGGAGGCACCTCCAGAACAACCTTCTCAGAATCAATCATGCTTCACGATGGATCTTTCAGCTCGCCTGTTGGATCAGTCTGCAAACCGGAAATCAGAGGCGAAGTAAGAGGTCAAAATGAAGAAAAGTTGAAAATGCCAAAAATTGTACTAACACTGCTTGAAGTGGGCGCCCCTGGTAAAGAAGGGCGCCCAACTTCTCATGCCTTAGAAAAATTTTCAAGATTTTCAAAAAAAAAGTTTCAAAATTGCAAGTGAAGGAAGGCGTCCAAGTTCAAGGAACTAAGATTTTAGGGTTTTGGAAATAAAAGCAAAAGAAAGCAAAGTTAAAAAACAAAACCCTAAGTCTATTTAACATCTTTCTTTCATGTAATTTTCATTATTTTTGCAGGTAGCATTCAAAGGAGAAAGTTGAAGCAGCAAGTTTGAAGAATTTTTATGATCCAAGAATTCATATTTGCTGGTTTTTCATCAGATTTTTCAGATCAGCAAGCATAAACCCTTGCTTTTTCAAGTTTTTTATCCAGAAGATCAAACTTTTCAAGAAGGCCAAGGTTTTCAAATTTTCAATCATCTAGGTCTTTTTCACTCAATCTTTTGAAGAAATTTTCAAAGAACTTCATCAAGTTGCAGCAGTTGCTTTTATTTTGCATGTCAGTGAAATCCTCAGTGCATTCAATTTTCAATCATCTGGGTCCTCTCCAAACAGTCTTCTGAAGAAAACCCATATCACAGCTTTTTTAAGAAAGTTTCAAATTCTAGGGTTGGCTACTTTTTTGATCAGCCATCAGTATTTTGCAAATCTAATCAACTGGGTCCATTTCTAATCATTTTCTGAACAAAACCCAGGTGCCAACTTTTTTAGGAAAAATTGAAGAAATTAGGCTCATTGCTTTTTTCGCTAAAAACGTACCCTTTTCAGTAAAAACGGACGACCATATCTTTGCAACGGAATTCTAAGCAAACCCATATTTTAGAATAATTTTCAAAATTTTGTCCATGGAGTTAAGAAAAATCAATAGCATTCTAAAAAATAGAATCGCCCAAAACTTGTCGAACTAAGTCGAATTTACAATCATTCTTCGTTTCTGAAATGGAGGCAATCTTACTGTTTTCTAAAATCGACCAGTTTTATCATGATTACATCAAAACTAACGTAGATGACACTTCCTAAAATCATAATGCTCTGTTCACATCTATATGCCTTGAGAGCGCAGTAACACCTCAATCTTAACCGGACACATCCTGACTCCTCGCAGCAGCTGCCAGTTAATTCTATCAGTTCGTAGTCTTGAGTCTCAATCATTAAGTGCTAAGCATTACAACCCACTACTAGATTCAATCAAAGGTGATGGCGATTGATTTGGTACTAAAAACCCTGATATGATCGGTGTGTTTTTCCACCCCCACGGCCCCGAAAAGCCGCTACTATCCTCAAAGGCGAATGTAAAAGAATATAGGAGATGCACAAAGACAAACAGAAGAAAGATTGCACGAGATGGATGAAAGAAAACATAAGACTGCTAAGTCACACTTCCACATGATGTCACAGAAGCTTGAGAGGGCTAACGAATCATGATTTCAGATCTTGTTGGTGATAAGTAAAAATATTCTAGAAAAGCAGTGTTTTGCTATTAATGGCATAGATGCACCGAACCGGGACACAATTTCTAACTTCCTAGTGGATGTGATCGAGCTTTAAAGCAACTTTCTTCTAGAAGCTTTCTTTCTATTCTTGGAATAATTCTTATCCATTCTTTGAGAAGAGAAAGAAGATAAAATGTAATAGTTGGCGTTTCCCGCTTTTTCTGCTTTCTAGGGTTTTCGATGTTATCTTCTTTCTAGATTTAGTAATAAAGCTTGCTTGCTAAGCAAACCCTAGATTGTCAAAGCAAGGAGATTTTAGGGTTCCCTACTCCTCTGCTTCTCTATAAATAAGAGCCTTTGCTCATTAGTTTCTTTAACCGTGCTAGTGAGAACAAAATGCTAAGCCTCTTGTGTCGTCTATTTGTTACTCAAGTATTGTTCAATTGTGTTGTGATAGCAAATTGTTGAGCCTCTTTAGCCAACAAGGAGTTAATGTGATTGCTGTTTCTAGTGTGTAAGAATAAGATTGCAAGCCTCTTCAGCTACAATTTCTTGTTCCAAGCATGTTAGAAGAGAGTTTTGTTCCAGAGATTTGAGTAATAAAATCATGAGCCTCCTTTGCCTTGATCCAAAATCTCAGATTTCCGTTATTTATGTTCTACTTTTATGATCTTGATTTCAACTTACAGTGAAGTGTGTAGGTGTTTGTTTAGAGAAAGATTATTGAAGTATTTTGTCAGAAAATCTACCTTGTTAATTTCTAGCTTCTCTCGCTCTGCATATTACTTGAGAGGTTAGGAACGTCTTTAGTTTAAGTTAGTCGTAGTTGAAGGTCTTAAAACAAAAAATCTCAGCTGCGGCGTTTGTGTTTAATAAACCTTGTGCTCTAAGCTGATAAAAAAGAATGGCAACTTAGTTTTAGTTTACTTTCTTTCAAACACCATCAGCAAGAGGGAGCTTCCCCTCCTAATTTGAAGAGCAGTTTATCTGTGCATAGCTGTCCATTTCAAATACACATACCAAAGGTGCGAATTTAAACGCCAACACGCATCATCTGGGCCGACTGTGTAATCTACAAGGGTGTGAGCTCTTGTGATCGTCCTTCTGGCAAATGAATGGATTTTCTTGCACCCGCGAAGATGCGTCTTGAAATTATCAAGTGTCAGCCGTATATCACAAATGATATGTATTGAGGCTTTGGGAAAAACTGTCGTCCTCAACTTGCTGCATAACGGCTTCTTTGTAGATCTGGGATAGTTCACTGGATCAGAAGATGTCACCTTTAGGATCACTTGATGAAATCTGGAGAGAAACTGCAAGGATGGTGAATCAATAGACGTTAGCAGAAAAAGTAGCATTGGGAAGCATGAAGCGAGAAACAATGTTGAGCAAGCGTGAAACGAGCAAATAGGCACGAAAAATGATGCGGGAGCGAAGAAACAGGGTCCGGAATGAAAATAGAGCAAGTTTGAAGAGACTAAGTTAAAAACTGCCGAAAGTGTAAAGGTGCTAAAATTCAGCACCATTGCACAAAAAATGACTAAGTCTGGAAAAAGTGCAAAGGTGCTAAAAATAATGCCATAGTAAAAAATTGACTAAGTCTGGCAACAATGTGTAAGAGCGCACTTTTTTAGCACTTCTACACATTTTTGGAAAATCACTTTTTATGCAAGGTCGTTGATTTTTGGCGCCCCTGCACTTGCAATACTTAGCCAAAAATTTGGATGAGTTAGGCAACAATGTGTAAGAGCGCACTTTTTTAGCGCTTCTACAGATTTTTGGAAAATCACTTTTTATGCAGGGTAGCTGATTTTTGGCGCCCCTACACTTTCAACACTTAGCCAAAAATTTGGATGAGTTGGGAAACAATGTGTAAGAGCGCACTTTTTTAGCACTTCTACACATTTTTGGAAAATCACTTTTTATGCAGGGTCGTTGGATTTTGGCGCTCCTGCACTTTTAACACTTAGCCAAAAATTTGGATGAGTTAGAGCGCACTTTTTTGGCACAACTACATCTTTCTCAATTTAACTAAGTATGATCGGTGAGACTTCGCAAAGGAGCTCGTTTCCAAGGTCTTCGCGAGGCGAACATAGGGGGATGCTCAAACTGACTGTTTGAGGCTTTGGAATGCACTTCGAGGTGGATTGAAAATCACCTCATTTTGCATGCTTGAACTTCACGAACCTAGGAAACGGACAAGTTTCGTAGGGGGGTTATCCGTGAATCAAGCGTTGCTAGATTCCATGATAACAGTTTTATATATATATATATATATTCAAGATACAAAAAGGGCAAAAACCTTGAAAACCACAAAAATATATTTGCAAAACACAAAACAAAAATGAGACACAAAATCTAGGGCAAGAAGAGTTCTTACATTGGTATCATGTAAGAACACTTCATGCCCTAGTTTTCGGAGCTTGTCTTGGTTTTGTAATTTTTTATTGTTTTGATGTTTTTGTGAGGGTTTTTTCTACTTTTTGTGTCTTTTTGCAAATAAAGAGAATGCTGGAAATGAAATGATAGTAAAATAAAACTAAATTGCAACTCCCAAAATATCTTATTTTTATTGAATACTTGCAAAGTGAACAATCTACAAGCATACCCGAAATAAATAAGAAGCATACAGCTGCTATGTTAAAACTTCAGCCTAAATAGCAACCTCTAGCAACCCTTCAAAAGTTCGATTCTCCTTAAATATGATGCCTTTTGCCTTGAAAATGGTACGGCTGGAGTCTTTAGACCTAGGCGCCCCTTCTCAATTTTTGTTCGATTTTTCCTAACTTGTCATGTCCCCTTCTAGTTGACATCTCTCGGAGCACAAGATTAGCCTATTATGCGACCCTCGTAGGCTGATAGTTTGGATAGAGGGTCTTGATGGAGTTGGCTCAGCTTCAGATTGTCAGTATTTGATCAGTTGGCTTTCGTTCGGGCTCGTTCGGACACTTCTAGCCTGAGTTGCTATTTTTAGCAGTATTCAGCACTCAGCGTGGGACCCCTGCTATTTTTAGCAGTATGGATTGATAGCGTTCAGAATCACTTCCTCAGTTGACAGCTTTAGACGGCTCGAGCGTCGGGTTAATATTGAAAGAGATATTAATATTTAATTGATTTAATTAAATATTAATTACTGGAGCATTTATAATATAAAGTTATAATATTATATTATAACTTAAGTGATTTTGGCTGAGGGGTCACCCAACATTAAAAGGGGCCATTTGACGATTAAATCTATGATTAAAAATTATGCCAGAGACTATTGAAATATTAAAAGAATAAGAAGTCGAATTATTTAATAATCCCTATTATTGAGGAATTCGCACTTTTGAGGGTATAAGGCATTTTTCATTGGGATTCGAGCCATTATGTGATATTGAGTTATTGAAAATTGATCAAGTTTGGTCTGAACATAGAAGCTTTAGGGTTTCAGTCTCGAAGCATTGGGGAACGAGCCATCTCCAGTGAAAGCAGTTCAGAGGGTGTGAGATATCACCTGATTTATCAAAGCAAGAGGAATTCCCTTCACCCGTAAGAAAATTATAGAGCTTCAGTGATTCAAACTCTCAGAAATTTTACACGGTATTCATTCAAAAGAGCATCTCTACAGCTTCTGGGTTTCTATTTTTCTTTAGATCCGATATCCAATGAGGGCCGCATTTACTATCTTATTACCGGCTGCATAATGTACCGCATTCTCTCGCAAAGAAAATGCGTATCTTCACCACTTGAGCTGCATTAATTTGACCTCTTGAGAAACACTTCTATCACCTTTGGTCTACCATCATCTTCTTGAGGCGCTCAAAGATCTGGAATCAACTGCAATCATTTTCAGAGAGAGAAGGGATCTTTATTGCAGCCGTACCATCATCATATCAGTTTCAGCTTGCTGCATTTTACCAGGTTTTCTTCATAGAAAAATACTGTCTTTTGATTGCATGTAACTGGATCATTTTTGTAATCGTCGTATAATAAATAATACCCCATCCGTATTTACTAGCTTTTTAGTTATCGAGTGGATAATTTATTGACTTTTAACAAGAATTTTCTTATTTTATCAAAATTAAAATATTTCAGGTCCAAAGAACAAATTTATTCAGCAAATTGCGGGAAACAAACGTAGGAAACCCTTAGTTTCGCCCTCAATCATGTTTTTGTTTGTTTCTGCCGCTGAATGTTTCTGGGTTTTGTAGCAAAATAAAGAAAATTGCAAATTTTAAAAGAATTGAAAATAAATTCAAATAAAATAAATCCACTCGATACTACATCAGAGAAACCCTAGTTTCCGCCCTCAATCCGGCTGTGTTTTGTTTGTTTTTATGCTTTTGAATGTTTTGGGGGCTTTTTGGCAAATAAAAGAAAATTGGCATTTTAAAAGAACTGTACAAATTCAAATAAAATAAATCCACTGATACCGAACAGAGAAACCCTAGTTTCCCTGCTCCGGGAATCGGGATGTTTTTGTTTGTTTTTATGCTTTTGAATGTTTTTAAAGTTTTCGGCAAAATAAAGAAAATTGCGATTTTTGCAAAGAATTGAAAATAAATTCAAATAAAATAAATCCACTATGATACCACTGTAGAAACCCTAGTTTCCCCCTGTTCCTGAATCTAATGTTTTTTGTTTGTTTTTGCGTTTTTGAATGTTTTTGGGGTTTTTGTGCAAATAAAGAAAATTGCGATTTTTGCAAAGAATTGAAAATAAATTCAAATAAAATAAATCCACTCTGATAACAAAAGTATTTAATGTAAATACGGATGCCAGTCTATTATTTGACCTTCTGAAACGATTACAAAAATGATCCAATTACATGCAATCAAAAGACAGTATTTTTTTATGAAGAAAACCTGGTAAAACGCAGCAAGCTGAAACTGATATGATGATGGTACGGCTGCAATAAAGATCCCTTCTCTCTCTGAAAATGATTGCAGTTGATTCCAGATGCTGAAGCGCCTCCAAGAAAGATGATGGCAGACCAAGGTGAAAGGCGTGTTTCTCAAGATCAAAGTGTACGGCTCAAATGGTGAAGGTACGGCCTGCTGCAGGAAAAGTACAGCTGTGTACAGCAGTAATGAATGAAATAGTACAGCCCTCTGTGAATCTCCAGATCTAAAGAAAAATAGGCGCCCAACTGTAGAATGCTCTTCTGAATGAATACCCTGACAAAAACTCTGAAGTTTGAATCACTATGAAGCTCTGTAATTTCTTCTGGGTGAAGAAATTCCTCTGCCTGGCAATAGATCAGGTGATATCTCACACCCTCTGAATCGCTCTCACTGGAGATGGCTCGTTCCCCAATGCATTCGAGACTGAAACCCTAAGTTTCTGTGCTCAGACCAAACTTGATCAATTTTCAATAACTCCATATCACATAATGGCTCGAATCCCAATGAAAAATGCCTTATACCCTCAAAAGTGCGAATTCCTCAATAATAGGGATTATTAAATAATTCGACTTCTTATTCTTTTAATATTTCAATAGTCTCTGGCATAATTTTTAATCATAAATTTAATCGTCAAATGGCCCCTTTTAATGTTGGGCGACCCCTCAGCCAAAATCACTTAAGTTATAATATAATATTATAACTTTATATTATAAATGCTCCAGTAATTAATATTTAACTAAATCAATTAAATATTAATATCTCTTTCAATATTAACCCGATGCTCGAGCCGTCTGAAGCTGTCAACTGAGGAAGTGATTCTGAACGCTATCAATCCATACTGCTAAAAATAGCAGGGGTCCCACGCTGAGTGCTGAATACTACTAAAAATAGCAACTCAGGCTAGAAGTGTCCGAACGAGCCCGAACGAAAGCCAACTGATCAAATACTGACAATCTGAAGCTGAGCCAACTCCATCAAGACCCTCTATCCAAAATCCATTAGTCATTTAGGGTCGATAATAGGCTAATCCCGCGGCTCCAAGATGTCAACTAGAAGGGCGATAAATTCCTCCTCAAATTTGCTTTGTCCTCAAGCAATCTCAATGCCTGATGTCGCATCATCCTCGCCTCCCATGTAGCATCCCTTTGGCCAGGGAAAATTCTCTCCATTTCACCAGATATTCCCTGATAGTCCTCCTACGCAACTGTCTCTCTCTGTACTCCAGGATAGACTCAGGTACTAAGATCAATTTTCCCTCATCATCCAAGGGAGGTAGAACTGCAGACGGTACCACACGGTGTCCCAACGCCTTCTTGAGGCGTGATACATGAAAAACGTTGTGTACCCTGCTCTCTGCTGGAAGCTCAAGCTCATACGCCACCTCTCCAACTCGCCTCAGGATCCTGAAAGGACCGTAATAACGTGGCTTAAGCTTCTCTGACCCACTCTTCCTAAGAGTGGACTGACGGTAGGGCTGCAGCATGAGGTAAACCATGTCACCCACCTCGAAATGCCTCTCCGTCCTCTTCTGATCTGCGTACTGCTTTTGCTGATTCTGTGCCTTGGCAATATTCTCCTTGAGAGCCTTCATGGTATCCTGACTCTCCTGCAATAAGTCTCCAGCACTCGGCACTCTACTGTCGCTCAGCAGCAAATCTAGAAAACTCGGCGCCTCATACCCATACAACGCCATAAAAGGAGACATCTGAATAGTCATGTGGAATGTCGTGTTGTAGCAATACTCGCACAAATGAATCCACTTGACCCATGCCTTCTGCTGCCCTGCAATATAATTTCTGAGATATCCTTCCACCCACTTATTTACTATCTCCGTCTGCCCATCAGTCTGCGGGTGGTAACTAGTGCTCGGAGTGAGCTCGGTCCTACAAAGTTCCAACACCTCCTCGCCGGCGACTCAAGAACCGACTATCCCCTGCCGCCACAATGCCCGCGGCAACTTGTGTAATCCTAACACCTCACGAAAGAATACCTCTGCTACCTGTGTAGCTGTGTAGGTTGTGGTGATCGGAAAGAAGTGGGCATACTTCGTAAGCCGATCCACAACTACGTATATGCAATCTCGCCCTTGGGCTTTAGGCAAGCCCGTAATAAAGTCCATCGATAGGCATTCCCACTTCCTGTCAGGAATCGGAAGTGGAAGGTAAATAATCTCGCCGTACGTGTTCTCCTGCTTGTTCTGTTGACAAACAGGGCACTCACGCACGTACTGAAGAACATCTACCTTGAGTCCTTTCCATGTGAATCTCTCCCGTATCTGTCTATAGGTTTTGAAATATCCGGGATGTCCTGCAATCGGTACATCATGAAAGGCTCGCATGATTATGTTCTTCACCTCTAAACCTGGGATCAAATATATCCTGTTCTTGTAAATGATCAATTCATTCACAAGTGTATTCGTATCGGCAATCGGCCGCATCCTTCAACAATGCAGAGGCCTATGTCCTTGGCATACTCGCTACAATATATGCTCTCCTAATCCTCCGTAGAATTTGAACCATAGAGCTCAAATATGGCCTCGCGTGGAAAGAGCATCACTACTACGCCTGCGGTAATCTTTGATATAATGAAATATCAAAGTCATAGGCTTGCAATTTACTGACCCACTTTTCCTGACGATCATTAAGATCTCGCTGCCCTAAGAAGTGTCTCAAACTGTTATGGTCAGTTTTTATGCAAAATTTGCTGCCAACAAGATACTGCCTGAATTTTGCTAAAGCATGCATGATAGCGAGCATCTCCTTATCATATATACTATAAAGTCTCTCTGGCCCTCTGAGCTTACGGCTCTCGTACACAATCGGGTGCTTGTCCTGCATAAGCACCGCACCAATGCCCTCACCTGATGCATCGCACTGAAGCTCAAAAGGCTTCGTAAAGTCAGGTAGTGCCAAAACAAGGCATGTAGTCATCAACTCCTTAAATTTCATAAAGCATTCCTGTGCCTCAGGAGTCCAAATAAATGCACCCTTCTTCAGTAAATCTATCATAGGGGCTGCATGTCGTGAATAACCATTCACGAATCTACGGTAGAATCCACACAAACCGAGAAACCCTCTCAACTGTGTCAGGTTTTCCGGTGTAGGCCAGTCAATAATAGCGCGGATCTTTTCAGGATCCATCCGCACTCCTCCTGCACTGATGATATGACCTAAGTATAACAATTCGGTCATTCCCAAATCACATTTGGATTCCTTGGCGTACAATGACTCCCTCTCCAAAATACTCAACACGGTCTCCAAGTGAGCCAGATGCTCCTGCCAAGTCCTGCTGTATATAAGGATATCATCGAAGAAGACCAACACGACCTACCGGTGGAATGAAAACTCCCTGCTCATCGAGGGACTAAAAGTAGCTACCGCGATTAGTGGAGCCTTCCAAATGGCATCACTTATAAACCGGCGCCCATAATGACATCTAAGGCAAAGGCCTTCTCTATGTCCTCGCTTCACGGACTTCGATCCGATGATACCCCTCGACCAGAATCAATTTTGGTAATAGTGTGATGTCCTCTTAACCTAGTCACTGCGGACGGTTAGCCTATTATTTCGAGATCCTCAGAAATGATGATGTGTGCGTATAATCATCCGGAGAGGCGCTATTCGGTTTTGTAGCTTCCAGATTGCATTTGTTTCAAAGTTGGGCCTTCTAATCTTCCAGAGTGGATTTTTAGAAACTTTCTATTTTTAGAAAGTTAGGTCAGGCGGAAGCTGCTATTTTGGGCAGGGCACCTGGTTTAACTATTCAGCTCAGAGTCGACCCAGTTCTTCAGGTTGACAGTCAGACGGAGAAATATTGGAGTATTTAATGGTTTAATGAAATAATTAATACTTTGACTTTATATTAAAGTCACGTTATTAATTATTTAAATATTTAATTAAATTGGCATATTATAAAGTATTTATTATACTTTATAATAAAGTATTAATATTTGATATAATGAATATTTATTATTCATTAATAAAGGCGCCAATTATTAAATGAGTTTCTCCTAAGTCAAAAGCGCAATAATTAATCATTTATTTAAGTGATTATTAAATGAAGGCTTTGGGTCGAATTTCTCAAAGGAGGTATATAATCACAGGAAAGACAAAATCGAACCATTATGATATGTTATTCAACTTTTTGTCTTATTTTCCTCTGAGCATTGAAGTTTGCAAACCTTAGGGTTTCTGGCAGACGAATCATTTCTGGAGAACGATACCTCTTCAGGAATCGGCATACTGAGACTATGCAATACCAGTTGAAGATTGCATCTTGGTGACTTCACACAGAGGTTACAGATTGAGCTCATTGATTTATTCATTCAGGGTTTATCAGAGAATATCTATCAAGCAAACAGGGGCGACTTCTTTCAGAGTTCATCTACCGGAGATCTGGCATTAATTCCTTGAGGCCGTACTTATTTTATTTGTTGTTGCAGACAGGTCGTACATTTCTGTACTTGCAGGCCGTACCATCTTTCTAGAGAACTACGCCCCCTGTCTTCAAATTCTTTCACTGAGATCTAGTGCGCCTTGGTTTACTGGAGATTCTGCATTGGTTTCCGAGCTTGGAGATTGGTTCTCATTCAGCCGTACATTCCTTCTCTGTTACTTTTTGGCGCCTGGCAAGGAGAATCAGGTTCTTTGAAAAATAATCTTATTTTATCATCTGTTCAATCTTTTGCATTGTAAATGCTCTGAAAGTGAAAATAAATGATGCGCCTACCTTCTCTGAGCACTTTATAGCTTATTTATTGATTTTAGAATTTATTATGAATTTTCCAAGCATTTATTTAGAAAATCACAGCTTCCCTTCATTTGTCTGAAAAACCTCAAAAACACAAAAAACCCAAAAACTTGCAAAAACGAAAATTACAGTTAGGGTTTCGGGGTTGAGAACCACCAGGGTTCTTACAGTGGTATCAGAGCACAGATCTCCTGCCATCCTGTGCTTTTTCAGTTGCTTTTTCAGAATACAATGTGCTTTTTGGTTGCTTTTTCATGAACAGAGATACCATTCATTATATTAAGGGTGTAGGGACAGGCAGAGCTGAGGATTGGACAGGTCCACCGATTCCAGAAGGTGAGACAGTGTCAGGTGTATTAGGCATTCACAGATCCAGCTCTAACAGCAGTGAAAACAGTGTTGCAACCCTAATGGCAGATCGCGAGATTCCTACAGAGACAGTTAGGGATACAGGGAAAGCACATGCAGAGGGCGACATTACAGATGAGGAGTTTAGACGCAGGCATGATAACATGATGGATATGATGTCCCAGTTGATGGGCACTATCAGACAGTATACGCCCACACAGCCTCATTATATACAGATTGGACAGACGAGCGGGACTACACCAGTGGATCAGCCTTTAGCATCAGTACCACGACAGCCGTCACCGATCTATCAGGAGCGTAGGCCAGGACAGCCTACATTCTTACCTAGAGAGACTCCACCTCCGACTCCGGGAGCAGAGCAGCAGGGGCAGCATCAGGAGTTTCAGCCACATAATGGCATGTCAATAACAGATGTGACGAGGTTTCATGGTGAGTACCTATCATTGGCACCTGAGATCAGGCAGGCATTATCGTTTCATGAGTTTATGGATGTTCATAAACCTAGAGGAGGAGGCAGATTTGACCGTAGACCCCCTCAGCATCAGCAGTCACAGCCACAAGTGAACAGGGACTTGCAATATGCAGTTAGCAAGATCACCTTGCCATATTTTGGTGGGTCTGATAAGACATTAGCGAGGTCTTGGGTCCAGAAATTGGACAACTATATATCATTGAGGCCTATGCAGGAGGATGAGGCCATCAAGTTTGCGACCTTGCATCTTGATGGAATAGCGCATGATTGGTGGCATCACGGCATGTATACACTTGGCCATCATGCAGTCAATACTTACCAGGAGTTCACCAGCAGGCTCATAGAGCGCTTTGATAAGAAGGATCCGAAACTATACTTTCAGGGAGCTAGCTCAGCTCAGGCAGACAGGTAGTTTGGATTCTTATATTGGTGAGTTTCAGAGAGTTGCAGTCATGGTGACTGGTATTTCAGAACGGAGACTCATTATACTCTTCGTTGAGGGTTTGACAGAACCTATGAGAGGTTGGGTAAAGGCTTTTGACCCTCCTACCCTTCAGGAGGCCATGAGGAAGGCGCAAAACATGGAGCTTGCAGCACCTCGCAGCAAGTTCAATTCAGGGTCAACACCATACACTAGGCCTAATAGGCCTTTTTGATAGAAATAATGACAGGAATAAGCCTTTTGACAGAAGGAAGGATCAATCGGATCCTAAGAGACAGAATGCACCACCCTTTGACCGAGAAACATTGAACGAATTGCGGAAGAAAAAGTTATGTTTCTGGTGCAAGGCACCCTACGATGAAAAACATGTGTGCCCACTTCGTCCTAAGGTCAAAAATAATCAGATGGAATGGTTCTATGAGGGCGAAGAGCAATCTGATCTGTCAGACCAGCAAGCTGATTCCAAGCATTCAGATGATGACAGGTCCGAAAATGAGGGTGAAAACGAAGGTGGAAGGAAGCTACAGGAAGCCCATTTGACTAGCCTTCAGAGAGATGGGTCGTTTAGACTTCGCGGGCTCCTAGCAGGTCAGAAGGTGATTACCTTACTGGATACGGGTGCTACACATAATTTCATTGACGCACGATTGGTGGAGAGACATGGCATTCAGACAGAGGCATTTGAGGGTATTCGAGTCAAGGTGGCTGATGGGTACACTCTCAGATGTGACCGAAAGATTACTGATCTTCCGATGCGACTGAACAACTACGAATTCAAGACTGAATTCTATGTTGTTAACATGGGAGATACTGATGTGGTGTTAGGGATGGCATGGTTGCACGATTTGGGTGAGTTCACACTCAATTTGCGTGACATGGAGATGAAATTTAAGGTTGATGGGAGACCACATGTCATCAAGGCTATTCGAGACAGTAATCTGAGGATGGTTTCGTTCAGACGGATGGAGAGGCTCATTCGTCATGACATGGTTGACTGGGCGGCAGAGTGCATGTTGATGCCAGCTCAGCAGGAGCAGCAGAAGGGTGAGTACCACCCTGACATTCAGATATTGAGGACTAAACACTCCAAAGTGTTTAGCGACATTCCACCTGGTAGACCTCCAGATAGAGGCACAGAGCATATCATTGAGTTGGAGGAGGGCACAAAGCCCGTTATGATCACTCCCTACAGGCATCCGAAACGACTCAAGGATGAGATAGAGAAGACCATCAACGAGTTGTTAGCTATGGGGCATATCAGACCTAGCAAGTCACCTTTTGCTTCATCAGTTGTATTGGTGAAGAAGAAGGATGGATCACTACGGATGTGCATTGACTACCGACAGCTCAACAAAAGAACAATTAAGAACAGGTACCCTATTCCACGCATTGATGAGCTGATTGATGAGTTGCACGGAGCTGTCTTCTTTACGAAGATTGATTTGAGATCAGGGTACCACCAGATTCAGATGAGGGAACAGGATATTGAGAAAACCGCTTTCAGGTGTCATTGCGGTCACTTTGAGTTCTTGGTTATGCCCTTCGGGTTAACCAATGCACCTGCCACCTTTCAGGCGACTATGAACAGGGTTTTCAGTTCTCAGTTGAGGAGATTTGTGTTAGTTTTCTTCGACGACATTTTGGTTTATAGCAGGTCATGGGAGGAGCATCTGGCTCACTTAGATGCAGTCTTGGGTATCTTGGCAGACGAGTCTTTCTATGCTAAGGAATCCAAGTGTGAGCTCGGTATGGAGGAGTTGTTAGACCAGCACATCATCGCTAAGGAGGAGTATGGACTCAAAAGGTCCGAGCTATAGTTGAGTGGTTTGCCCCCAGAACTCCACGCTGTTTCAGGCTTCCATTGGGTTGTGTGCTTCTACAGATTTGTTAGTGGGTTCTCACGTCACGCCGCACCCCTTACCGATTTGACAAAGAAGGGGGCTTTTACTTGGTCACCACAGGCGCAGGAGTGCTTTGACAGGTTCAAGGTGATCATGACTTCATGTCCGGTGCTAGCATTGCCTGACTTTACGAAGTCATTTGATTTATTCTGTGATGCTTCAGGAGAGGGCATTGGTGCCGTTTTGATGCAGGAGCGACATCCTATAGCTTTCGAGAGCAGAAAGCTTAGGGGTCCTGAGAGGTTCTACAGCATATACGACAAGGAGATGTTAGCCATAATGCATGCTTTGGATAAGTTCAAGCAGTACCTGGTAGGCAGCAAATTCAGTGTTCGCACAGATCATAACAGCCTAAAACACTTCCTTGGACAGCGAGACTTGAATGAGAGGCAGCAAAAATGGGTCAGTAAACTGCAGTCATATGACTTTGATATTACCTTCATTAAGGGGAAGCAGAATGTTGTAGCTGACGCCTTGTCTTGTAGACCTCAGTTGAATGCCATGGCACAGATCACAGAGGATTGGAGGCATCGGATTATTGCTGAGTATGCTAAGAACCCATGGGCTTCTAGCATTGTTGACAGGACAGAGCAGGATGACAGGTATACTGTTGTAGATGACTTGATCATTTACAAGGGGCGGATTTTCCTGATTCCTGACTCAGAGGTGAGGGTTACAGTTTTTAGAGCCTTTCATGATCTTCCTATGGCGGGCCATCCCGGGTACTATAAGACATATAAAATGATTCGGGAAATCCGCCACTTGAAAGGGCTAAACCGATGTGTTACAAGATGTCCGAGTAAGTTCATGGTTGGTAACGCTGTGAGCACACGCATTCCCGCTGATTGGTTCACTCGAGCACCGACAGAAGTGGGAGGTTTATCGGCGACTTTATCACCGCTTGCCGCCCGTGGTAAAGATTGCATCTACGTGAGGGTTGATCGTTGACTAAACACGCCATTCTTCCCGACATTACCACTTCACAAAGACGCAGATCGCAGAGTTATTTTTCGAGAGGTATTCCGCCGTATTGGCCACCTCGACGATAGTCACGAGCAGAGACAACCGTTCATGAGCAACTGGCAGAGTTGTTCGTGCTCAGGGGACCGAGCCGACATCGAAGTAATTACCTACCATCCGGCAGATGATGGGCGCATTGCAGATTACCGCGCGGAAGGTTATTTGTGTAATTATATAGCTGGACAGCAGAGAGCTTGGGTGAGGTGGATCTATTTATGCGAGTATTGTTATAACTCGACTCACCACATGACGATACAGATGACACCCTTTATGGCTTTGTATGGGTATGAGGCGCCCAACCTTATGGATTTGATATTGAGCGATAGCAGAGTGCCGAGTGTAGGGGATATGATGCAGAGTCACAGATAACTTGAGGTCTCTCCAGACAATATCCAGCGGGCACAGACCAGCGTATGATACCGACGCGTCGGTTTTACTTTTTGATGTGGGTGACATGGTGTACCCCTTATGTCGCGTACCAGATCGCTTCCACTCGCTGGAAGAGTGGGTCAGGAATGGCCTCGCTACTATGGTCCATTTCAGGTTAGTTTCCATCCAGTGGTTGTTATGAGTTGACCCTGCCACCGAGCAGCAAGGTCCATAATGTTTTACGTCAAAAGCGCATTGGTCAGCATGTGATACCCTCTCCAGTTTTGCCACCCCTTGATGACGAAGGGAAATTGATATTAGTACCTGAGGCCATCCTCGAGATGAGAGAGAGACACCTTCAGAGGCGGGTGATCAGGGAATATCTGATCAAGTGGAGAGATTTTCCAGTTGAGGATGCTACATGGGAGTCAGAGGAGATCTTACAGCATCCAGAGTTGAGATTGCTTGAGGACAAGCAATTTCAGGGAGGGCGGACTGTGATGTCCCCAACCTAGTCAGCGCAGCTGGTGATGTGGTTAGCCTATTATTTCGATCCTTGTAGGCTGACAGATGTGTGCAGAGGATCATCTGAGGCAGTTACTCAGTGTTTTGTAGCTTCAGTATTGCAGTTGTTTCAGGTTGGGCCTTCGCAGAATCTTCCAGAGTGGATTTTTAGAAACTTTCTATTTTTAGAAAGTTAGGTCAGGCAGAAGCTGCTATTTTGGGCAAGGCACCTGGTTCAACTATTCAGCTCAAAGTCGACCCAGTTCTTCAGTTTGACAGTCAGACGGAGAAATATTGGAGTATTTAATGGTTTAATGAAATAATTAATACTTTGACTTTATATTAAAGTCACGTTATTAATTATTTAAATATTTAATTAAATTGGCATATTATAAAGTATTTATTATACTTTATAATAAAGTATTAATATTTGATATAATGAATATTTATTATTCATTAATAAAGGCGCCAATTATTAAATGAGTTTCTCCTAAGTCAAAAGCGCAATAATTAATCATTTATTTAAGTGATTATTAAATGAAGGCTTTGGGTCGAATTTCTCAAAGGAGGTATATAATCACAGGAAAGACAAAATCGAACCATTATGATATGTTATTCAACTTTTTGTCTTATTTTCCTCTGAGCATTGAAGTTTGCAAACCTTAGGGTTTCTGGCAGACGAATCATTTCTGGAGAACGATACCTCTTCAGGAATCGGCATACTGAGACTGTGCAATACCAGTTGAAGATTGCATCTTGGTGACTTCACACAGAGGTTACAGATTGAGCTCATTGATTTATTCATTCAGGGTTTATCAGAGAATATCTATCAAGCAAACAGGGGCGACTTCTTTCAGAGTTCATCTACCGGAGATCTGGCATTAATTCCTTGAGGCCGTACTTATTTTATTTGCTGCTGCAGACAGGCCGTACATTTCTGTACTTGCAGGCCGTACCATCTTTCTAGAGAACTACGCCCCTTGTCTTCAGATTCTTTCACTGAGATCTAGTGCGCCTTGGTTTACTGGAGATTCTGCATTGGTTTCCGAGCTTGGAGATTGGTTCTCATTTAGCCGTACATTCCTTCTTTGTTACTTTTTGGCGCCTGGCAAGGAGAATCAAGTTCTTTGAAAAATAATCTTATTTTATCATTTGTTCAATCTTTTGCATTGTAAATGCTCTAAAAGTGAAAATAAATGATGCGCCTACCTTCTCTGAGCACTTTATAGCTTATTTATTGATTTTAGAATTTATTATGAATTTTCCAAGCATTTATTTAGAAAATCGCAGCTTCCCTTCATTTGTCTGAAAAACCTCAAAAACACAAAAAACCCAAAAACTTGCAAAAACGAAAATTACAGTTAGGGTTTCGGGGTTGAGAACCACCAGGGTTTTTACAAACAGGCACCATGGAGCTCATCAATAAGCTCGTCAATCCGCGGTATCAGATACCTGTTTTTGATTGTCCTCTTATTCAGGACCCTGTAGTCAATGCACATGCGTAATGTTCCATCCTTCTTCTTTACCAAGACAACTGAAGAAGCGAATGGTGACTTGCTAGGCCAAATGTGACCCATAGCAAGTAACTCCTTGATCGTCTTCTCGATCTCATCCTTCAGCCGTTTAGGATGTCTGTAGGGCGTAATCATGACGGGCTTAGCGCCCTCCTCAAGCTCAATAATATGCTCAATGCCCCTGTCTGGAGGTCTCCCTGGTGGAATGTCACTGAACACCTTATCATGCTTGACTCTCAACTGCTGTATGTCTGGATGATATTCAGTCTTCTGCTGTTCCTCTTGTATAGGTACTAAAGTGCACTCGACAGCCCACTCAACCATGTCGTGACGCATGAGCCTCTCCATCCGACGAAAAGAAATTGTTTTGATGTTGCTGTCCCGAATTGCTTTTAGTATGTGTGTCTTCCCGTCAACATCAAAACGGATCTCCATGTCCTTGAGACGAAGAGTGACTTCCTCCAATGAATGAAGCCACTTCATTCCCAAGACCAAATCAATATCTCCCATATTAACAACATAGTAATCAACCTTGAACTCATAATTGTTCAAGCGTAAAGGGAGATCCTTTATCATGCGTTCACACTTCAAAGTGTATCCGTCGGCCACCTTAACCCTAATGCCCTCGAACTCCTCAGTAATGAGTCCGCGTTTCTCAACGAATCTAACATCTATGAAATTGTGTGTAGCTCCCGTATCAATAAGGGTAATGACCCTCTGCCCTGCTAACACACCACGAATCCTGAATGAGCCCTCCTGCTGGATGCTAGATAAGCGTGCCTCATGTATCTGAAGTTCTGACTCTATCTCGGCCTTAGGCTCTGAAGCCTCTGCCTCCGAATCCTCAGAACTCTCCTGCTGTTCGGAATTTTCTGATTCCGAATCCTCATAATACGCCCACATCACTCGATTTGCCTTGCCCTTAGGTCTTAGAGGACAATCGTGATTGGCGTCATAGGGACCTTTGCAGTAGAAGCAAAGCTTCTTCCTGCGTAGATCATTAAGGGCCTCTCGATCCAAAGGTGGAGCTGCTGATTTACCTTTTGAATCGTTCTTAAAATCTGATTTTTCTTTGTTAAAATCAAACTTGTCCCTGTTTTTGTTAAAACCCTTATTGTCCCTGAAAGATGAATTACCTCTGGAGTTAAATCTACTAGATGGTGCAGCTAACTCCATGCTTCGTGCTTTCTTCATCGCTTCCTATAATGAAGGAGGATCAAAGGCTTTGATCGAACCTCTCAGTGGCTCTGTCAAACCCTCCATGAAGAGTACTACCAACCGCCTCTCTGAAATGTTCGGAACCATGACTGATAACTTCTGAAAGTCACCAATATAGGACTCCAAACTGCCACTCTGTCTCAACTGAGCCAAGTCTCGGAAGTAGGATTCTGGATCCTTCCTGTCAAACTGCTCAACCAATCTGTCCACAAACTCCTGGTATGATGTGATCCTGTCATGCTGTAATGTCACCATACCGTGGTGCCACCAATCGTAAGCCACTCCCTCGAGATGCAATGTAGCATATCTGATAGCATCTCTCTCAGCCATCGGGCGTAATGTAAGAAATGTGTCTAGCTTACTAATCCATGCCTGGGCTGTCACCTTACCACTACCATCGAACATCGCTAAATTAAGCCTGTTGGTTGCATGTTTTAGGTCATTGTTCTGGTATCTAGGTCTCCAATCTTGTCGACCTCTGTGGTGCTCTCGCCTCTGAGTGACAAAACGGTCAAAATAAATCCTCTCTCTGACCTCTAGTGGTACTAACTCCCACTCCTCGTTCGCTGCCATAAGTGTGTCTGCAAACAACTCCTCATGCTCCTCCTCTGCAATAGCCTCCTCGGCCTCCTGTCTCACAAAAGTAGGCCTAGTGGGCCTATCTGTTGTCCGTGAGGCTGTCCTCGGTGCTCTGCGAGATCCTGCTTCACTCCTCTCATCGTCACGATGTGGTGACGGTCTCCTCGGAGTACCTAATCTCTGAAGTGCCACTGTCAACTGCTGCAATACATCATTCGACTGCCGTTGACCTGCACGTTGCACCTGCACATAAATCTCTGAGTGCATGCAAAACCTCTGCATCATCCTGATCTCTAGGGTTTGGAGGAATCTCTGCCCTAAGATTATACGTTACGTCGATCACGTGTTCACGTCGATAGCCATGTTTCTGGCTGCTGCTCAAGCGCTCTGTTGCGTATGCAATCGCGTCTGCGTGTGTAATACCTGTGAGAGCCAATCTGCTCTGGCTGCATAAGATTGCTAAACCCTTAGGATGGCAGGATTTAGCTCTGATACCAAGTTAGTTACCGTTGCACCAAAAGCCTGGACTGGTAGTGAACGGCACCCCTCTTAGCGTTAAGGGGGCATCCCTAGGATAGGTACTCCCGCCGAAGACCCCGGACACGTGGCTAGGCAAACCGCTCGGACAGACCTACGTCACCTTCCGATAGGGGCCCGCATTGGGACATCACAGCCCACCACGCTCCGCGAGTCTCGACCTCGAGACCTCCAGCTCTGATACCACTGTAGAAACCCTAGTTTCCCCATGTTCCTGAATCTGATGTTTTTTGTTTGTTTTTGCGTTTTTGAATGTTTTTGGGGTTTTTGTGCAAATAAAGAAAATTGCGATTTTTGCAAAGAATTGAAAATAAATTCAAATAAAATAAATCCACTTTGATAACAAAAGTATTTAATGTAAATACGGATGCCAGTCTATTATTTGACCTTCTGAAACGATTACAAAAATGATCCAGTTACATGCAATCAAAAGACAGTATTTTTTTATGAAGAAAACTTGGTAAAACGCAGCAAGCTGAAACTGATATGATGATGGTACGGCTGCAATAAAGATCCCTTCTCTCTCTGAAAATGATTGCAGTTGATTCCAGATGCTGAAGTGCCTCCAAGAAAGATGATGGCAGACCAAGGTGAAAGGCGTGTTTCTCAAGATCAAAGTGTACTGCTCAAATGGTGAAGGTACGGCCTGCTGCAGGAAAAGTACGGCTATGTACAGCAGTAATGAATGAAATAGTACGGCCCTCTGTGAATCTCTAGATCTAAAGAAAAATAGGCGCCCAACTGTAGAATGCTCTTCTAAATGAATACCCTGACAAAAACTCTGAAGTTTGAATCACTATGAAGCTCTGTAATTTCTTCTAGGTGAAGAAATTCCTCTGCCTGGCAATAGATCAGGTGATATCTCACACCCTCTTAATCGCTCTCACTGGAGATGGCTCGTTCCCCAATGCATTCAAGACTGAAACCCTAAGTTTCTGTGCTCAGACCAAACTTGATCAATTTTCAATAACTCCATATCACATAATGGCTCGAATCCCAATGAAAAATGCCTTATACCCTCAAAAGTGCGAATTCCTCAATAATAGGGATTATTAAATAATTCGACTTCTTATTCTTTTAATATTTCAATAGTCTCTGGCATAATTTTTAGTTATAAATTTAATCGTCAAATGGCCCCTTTTAATGTTGGGCGACCCCTTAGCCAAAATCACTTAAGTTATAATATAATATTATAACTTTATATTATAAATGCTCCAGTAATTAATATTTAATTAAATCAATTAAATATTAATCTCTTTCAATATTAACCCGACGCTCGAGCCGTCTGAAGCTGTCAACTGAGGAAGTGATTCTGAACGCTATCAATCCATACTGCTAAAAATAGCAGGGGTCCCACGCTAAGTGCTGAATACTGCTAAAAATAGCAACTCAGGCTAGAAGTGTCCGAACGAGCCCGAACGAAAGCCAACTGATCAAATACTGACAATCTGAAGCTGAGCCAACTCCATCAAGCTGTAATGTCCCCTTCTCAAACCTGATCTTCACAGTGACCGTTGGCCTTTTTCTGGAAACCCGAAGGCTATTCGGAAGGTAAAAATTAGGGTTTCCTAGTTTTGAGGATGTCCTTGCTCGGAGTTGGTGGGTTTGATGGCGGATTCTTTCTGGGTTTTCAGAGAGCTTCGCAGGGGTATGTTCGTCTCGGCTTTCTGAGCATTTCTAGGAATTTACTATTTTTAGTAAATTCTATTTTTGGCAGCTAACAGGTTTGTCTCAGGCAGTTGACCCTCCCTTTCAGTTGACTCAAGCGGCATATTCAGTTTCGGGCTTCAGAATGCAGTTTTGGAGAAATGAGATTATTTCACTTAAAAATAACATTATATTTTAAATGTTATTTTATGACCTTGGCCTAATCGAATAACTTAATGTTATTTTAAAAGGTGGACTTGAAGGGTGGCGCCATCATTGAGGGTATATTAAATTTATGTTGAAATTTATCAAAGTCCAATCTAGGCTTTAAGGAGGGCGCATTTATTTAAGTGAAATATTTAATGAAATCAAAATTAATGATGCTTGGAAAAGGACGCCATTTTGTGGGATTAGGGTTTTGACTTTGGAAAAGGTGTTAGGGTTTCAAGGAAGGTCAACAGAAGCTTATAAAAGACAGCCTTGGGGTCTCATTTGGTTATCTTTGGTCTACTATACTGTTATGCTGCCGGATTGGCTCTGGAACTGCTTCGAGGAATGAAGGCCTCCTAGCTTGGGCATCGCTTCGTGTTTGCAAGACAACATCTAGTGGTGATTCATTGTATTGTGAGTTGCATTTAAGTTCGTGCATTGTATTTCAGCTTATTGCATACTTAGTTTTGATTTGGCAAATCATAGGTTTCAGCATATTGCATTATTTTATACAGCAGATTTGAGTTTTCAATCATATATTCAAAAAGACAAAAATATTGCATATGGGTATTCACCCATCTTCATTGTAGGCTTTAGGCGCCCCACTTCTCCCATTTGCAGATTTTTTAGAGCTGTCATTTATTTACTAGAGCAAATCGCCCTTTTTCTTAAGCCGTACCTTTCAGCTGTGCATTGGAATCCGTGCAAAATAAAGTAAAGGCTTTTAGATCTGTGTTTAGTGTCCTTTCTAGGCGTCATCTCTATTGGAGTATATTGCATTTCGTTTCAAGTGATTTGAGCAAGTTAAGAGTGAGTTATGAGCATTTGAATAGTTTCCTAGACTGCTGGTTTGAACTGCAAAATACAGATTTGTGGAAACAAAAGAAAACAGAATTGTTATTTCCAATTCCTTGTGAGAATTTGATGTGGCATCTTGAATCAGGCCAAGGAATTATTATTGTATTGTAATGGTTAACATTTCCAGTTCTAATCTCTTGACAGGCGTATGATCTTCACTCTGTAAACTGACAGTAGTACTGGCAGTGATTCTTAAGCTTGTTCAATTCTGTTGTAATGCTCAATTTCATTTGAAGTTTATAATAGATAAATCTCCGCCCTATGGTAGCTACTTCCCATCTTGGGTAGCAAGCACATTCTGGGTGTTGAGTAGTTTTATCTTTCAGCATTTCTCTTTCAAGTATTGTTATTGTAATTCACTCCGTCATATGGTCGCCCCTCACTCCGCATTGGATTGGGTAGCACATACTTGACGTCGAGTTCCCTTTCCAGTATTTAGAGTAGAAGACCCTCTGACCAATGCTCGCCATTATCGGCGCCATACTGGTTAGAGTTGTTTCAGTACGTTTGGGTTTATCTTCTAACCTTAACGGGTACTTGATTGTAATGTTGTAATCTGATAATTGGAAATAAAAAAAAAAAATTGGCTCAGAATATTTCAACCCTCTATCCAAACTATCAGCCTACGAGGGTCGCATAATAAGCTAATCTTGTGCTCCGAGAGATGTCAACTAGAAGGGGACATGACATAACTCTCCTTAGCTGAAATCACCCTTCTTCCTCAAAAACCCTTGTTGCTGCAATCAGGGGCTGCAACTGAAAATCGTCCCTTTGTATTAGAGCCAGCAAACAATGAACAATCCAATGATAAGTTGTTGTTCAAGTTTCTGCAATACAGAAGCTTCCTTTGTGCGCACAATCCTTCTAGTAATCACCTCTTTCTACTCAAATAGAACACTTGTATGGTACCCTCCTATATGCCAAATTCAGTAAATATTTCACTACTTCAAAAGGCTGCAACAATGGAGAGTGAACGTTCTCCAATGGAAAAATGATTCAGAAACCCTTGGCTTCCTCTCTCAGACAAAACTCATCAACACCAAATGCTCAATCGAATGAATTACTTTTCATCTCCAAGGCAAATATATATCCCTTCTCAAGAAGTCGATTTTCTCCACAAAAGCTTAATTTTTAATAACATTAAAATGTTATTATTTTATACCATTAAATATTTCACCTCAACCTTGGGATTGGCGCCCTCCATTTAATTATTTAATTTGGCCCCTTTTTAATGATGGTTTGACCCTCAAGTTATAACATTAAGTTATAACATTAAAATATCACCTTTTAATTAATTAATGTTATTTGAGCCAAAAAAACATTAATAACTCCTTTAATACATCAAATCTCATCACGCCATCTGAACTGGGAGCTAATCAGATGAATTTCCATACGACCACATGCCTTACTAAAAATAGTAAGGGTCCCTCTCAATCCATTCCTGACTTACTATAAATAGTAAGTTGAGCACTGGAGCCCCTGTGAACGCCAAACAAAAGCCAAAGATGCTAGTTTCTAAACACTAGAGACGATACAATCCCCAGAAAACCCCCTAACCATCCTCATTAGCCTACGAGGGTCAGAATTATAGGCTAACCATCCACAAACATGAGAGTGCTAAAAAGGGGACATTACAGTCCGCCCTCCCTGAAATTGCTTGTCCCCAAGCAATCTGAACTGCCAACAGATACTCCTCAGTAAGACACTCCACCAGGATCCCATGGGTAGAACTGTACAATGTCCCTGATAACATCAAACTGCTCCTATAACACCCTTCCTAGAAGAACTGGCTAAACCCGCTGAGCCAACTCAAACTCGCCATCCGGTGTTGCAGGAGTATAAGTCTCAAGAGGAAGTGGTTCAAAGAACTGACCATATTTTCTTCCAAACCCTGCACAAGGCAAACTGTCATAACCGCTGTCAAGTACCTGCGCCACAGAGCTGTGCATTTAAAATAGATCATGCACATGAGGGTCAAATGTGAAACTGTACACACTCCTCACTGTGTATACCTCAGGAAACTCCTCTGCAAGCTTGGTTTGAAACCCCGATGGACTGGAAAGATCCCAAACACTACAATCGGCACTCATCTCAAAATTCGGGTCAAGAGTGGAGTCGGCATCTAACCCGAAAAGTGGGTTATCATAAGACGATGTAACATCTGCCTCAAACAAGGGGTTGTTCACAAACTAGACAACACCACCATGCTGATCTAAAGCATACAACTCTAAACCCCTGGAGTCATCAACTAATGCAGACTCCTCCTAAATCATCTCCTGCTCTCTCTCCCTTTTCTTCTCTCTACGAAGAGAGATAGAATGCAAGCTCCCATCTGTGATTCCCCTCAACACGTGTTTCCTGCCATCAACCTCAAATGACATCTCCACCTTAGGTACGTCGAGGGTAAATACTCCCAGGTCCTGAAGCCATTTCATGCCCAGAACAATATTCATCTCACCCATGTTGACTACATAGAAATTAGAATGTAACTCATAGCTGTTCAACATCAGAGTGAGATTAGCAACCCACTTGGTGCATGCGAGGGTGTATCCATCAGCCACTCAAACTCTGAATCCATCAAAATCCTCGGCCTGTAGTCTGCATCTATCTACAAAACCCTCAACAGTAAAATTATGTGTTGCTCCTATGTCCAGCATAGCAACACAATGCTTCCCATTAACTGTCCCTCTGAACCTAAATATGGCCTCGTCTTGAACATTAGCAAAGAATGCCATAGGAGCCAAATTCCCATCCGCAGATGTCATCACATCCTGACGATCCTCAGAGGCTGGCTGATCGGAATTTGAATCCTCATAGTATGCCCACATGATTCGATTTTACACCAAAAACATAATTTCTTTTTTCTCAGCTCCTCACGTGACTCCTCAACTGCCATGGTCATTGGTTTCTTTTTCTTATCATCAATTTGCTAAGAGTCCTCTTTGCTGGTTGAAGGAACATCCTTATGTGTACTTCTGCTCTTTGGGGCAGTAGACTCCATACTTCTTGCTTTCCTCATTGCTTCCTGCAGTGTCGGTGGATCGAAAGCCTTAATCCACCCTCGCAACGGTTCCAACAAACCCTCCATGAAGAGCACAACTAGCCTCCTCTCTGAGATGTTTGTCACCATCACGGATAACCTCTGGAAATCACTGATATAATTTTCCAAGCTGCCAATCTGCCTAAGCTATGCCAAGTCCCTGAAATAAACTTCTAGATCCTTTTTATCAAAACGTTCAACTAGTCTATCCACAAACTTCTGATAAGAGGTGATACGATCATGCTATAGTGTCACCATCCTGTGATACCACCAATCATGGGCTGCTCCCTTTAAATGTAGTGTGGAAAATTTGATTGCTTCTTCTTCAGACATGGGTTGAAGTGTCAAAAAAGTGTCTAACCTATGGATCCAGGACTGTGTTGTTACCTTGCCACTACCATCAAAATAGGGTAGTGTGATCTTGCTGGTAGCGTGCTTCAAATTTCTGTTTTGGTTCTTGTTGGCTTTTAAATTTGCACCTCTGGAATGTGTATTTGAAACGGACAGCTATGCATAGTAAAACTGCTCTTCAAATTAGGAGGGAAAGCTCCCTCTTGCTGATGGTGTTGAAAGAAAGTAAACTAAGAACTAAGTTTCCTATCTTTTTTATCAGCTTAGAGCACAAGGTTTATTAAACACAAACACCGCAGCTGAGATTTTTCGTTTTAAGAACTTCAACTACGACTAACTTAAACTAAAGATGTTTCTAACTTCTCAAGTAATACGCAGAGCAAGAGAAACTAGAAATGAACAAGGTTGATTCTCTGACAAAATGCTTCAATAAACTCTTTCTCAACAAACACCTACACACTTCAATGTAAGTTGAAATCAAGATCATAAAAGCAGAACACAAATAACGGAAATCTGAGATGTTATATCAAGGCAAAGGAGGCTCATGATTTTATTACTCAAACTTCTGGAACAAAACCTACTTCTAACATGCCTGGAACAAGAAATTGCAGCTAAAGAGGCTTGCAATCTTGTTCTTACACAAATAGGAACAACAATTACAACAACTCCTTGTTGGCTAAAAGAGACTCAACAATTCGCTATCATAAAACAATTGAACAACACTTGAATAACAAATAGAAGGCACAATAGGCTCAACGTTTTTTTATCACTAGCATGGTTAAAAGAAACTAATGAGCAAAGGCTCTTATTTATAGACAAGCAAAGGAGTAGGGAACCCTAAAATCTCCTTGCTTTCACAATCTAGGGCTTGCTCAGCAAGCAAGCTTTATTTCTAAATCTAGAAAGAAGATAACATCTAACACCTAAGAAAGCAAAAAAAGTGGGAAATGCCAACCATTACATTTATCTTCTTTCTCTTCTCAAAGAATGGATAAGAATTATTCCAAGAATAGAAAGAAAGCGGAAAGAATGCTTCTAGAAGAAAGTTGCTTTAAAGCTAAATCACATCCGCTAAAAAGCAGGAAACTGTGTCCCAGTTCGGTGCATCTATGCCATCAATAGCAAAACACCGCTTTTCGAAAATATCTTCACCATCTGCAACTGACCTAAGGAAATCTTCGACCTCATTGGCCGCTTTCTCAAACTTTGCTGACATCATCAAAATATGACTCATCCTCCCGCCAACTAGATTGCAGCTACGAACAACACTCTGAAATTGAACCTACACTTCATCAAGCCCGACGTAGGAACCATCTTCAAGACTGTATCTAGAAGGAATCTCTGTGACAAACTCACTGATGAAAAGAAGAGCTTCAATCACCCTTTGTCTGTAGGCAATAAATTCCTCGGATATCCTCTCATAGGTTTTAACTTTGAAAACATGACGCTCTGTCCAAGCAACGATTTGTCTCTTGTGTTCTTTTGAAACTGCTGAACCATAGGCTGTATCTAAATCAACAATGATGATTTCATGCCTTGGTCTTATTTCAGCCAGTGATTGTTCAAACCCTTGGATACTTTGACATAGCTCATGAGCATTTTCTCTCAACTGGAACATCCGTGTCAAGATCTCCTTTCTCATAAATGACCAGTTGTCTCAACTGATGATGATCAGCTAGTGTCTCTAAAATCTGGGGCAGCAACTGGGTTGCTTGTGAAGAACCATGGACAAGGTTAGAAATATAAAGCCTGAGCTACTGGTTTTCAGCCTTGAGGGCTGCCTTATCTTCTCCATCCTTGAGCACTCTTTCCTGAAGGTTTTCAGACACAACTCTGAATAAACTCACATCCGCATGTCTAGTATCTCTACAAAGATTAGCCTTGACTATCACAAAGTCATCCATATTCACCTCATCCTTATTCTTATCTTATGGGGGCAATGCAGTCTCCATGACTATCTCGCTATCAGGATTCCTATCAAAGCGAACTTGCTTCTTTGCCTTCTTCTTAGGAGGTTCCTGATAGATGTTATCAAGATCATCAAAATTTACTTGATATAAAGGTCTTCTTCTCACCCTTCCCAAGGAGTTCTCAAGCCAAGACACGGTAGTATCTTTACTAACTTCCTTAGGAGGTACACTTGCAATCTCTTCGTCATCTTCAATATCAAGGTCGATGTGAATCGATAAAGGTTCTGTCAAAGGTACAGAAACATGTGTTTAAGGCGGCTCCTCTGCTTCTTTCTGAGGTATGGGCTCGTCAGGAGGAGCTTCTGTTACAGCTGTAGGTTGCTCCTGTATGACTATGCCTGAGAAGTCTAACCTTCTTCTTACATTTTTATTTGATCTACCACCTTTGACGCCTTCTTGAGATTGACTTTTGCCCTTCCCTTTTGACTGTGCTCTGGAAGAAGAGGGAATTGTCCTAGGCGACTCTGCTACTGGAATGGATTTTTTCCTCTTAAGGATTAGGAAAACCTTGCTATGTTCAAGGACTTGTCTTGTCTTGTCTTCGACTAAGAGGGACTCCTTATTGGCCCAGTTGACTTGAGGAAGCGGCTGATCTTCAATTTGTTTCTGAGCATACATCGGGAGAAGCACATCCTCATCATCATCTGACAACCCTTCTATATCTTCATTTAAGCAATCTTTCATCTGATGAAGAGTGAACCTACTGTAACTACGCCTTCGCACCTCGAACTCATCTATACAATTAGCCCAAAAATCTTCAAGGGCAGATATATGACCATAGCTCTTCTCAAGTCGGCCAACGTAGACACCATGAGGATCAAATGATTGTCTCTCGCTGTAAGGCTTGAGGCCGAGTTTGTCTAACTCATCTCCCATTGTTTTGCTTCTGCGGCAGTCCTGCATGTATAGATTCCCAGACCTAATGGAAAATTGAGGGAGGGTTTCTTTCTATTCCTCAAGAATGCGTGGACATCGTGTGCTTGCCTTAAGAACTCCATGAAGACGACCTCATCTGATGGATACCTTGGTAACATGAGTGGGGCACCTAAATAGCCATAGACCCTAAGATAGGTGAAAGTAGGAAATTGTATGAACCAATCTGCCCACTCTGCCATCGCTGCCCTAGCAACTGAAGAGATACGGACGTGCAATTCATTGTTCAAGTCCCACACTGTGTACATCAGAAAGGCCTCGTTCACTCTCTTGTAGTGATGCAGTGACTTCGTGAATTCCAACTGGGGATAGTAGTTATATATGTGTTGTACACTCAATGATCCCTCGGTGTTCAACCCTCTGAATTGACCTTGATAGGCCACCAGGTAGACTAGGTAAGAACCCATATGGAACTCATGAAATTGGAAGTATTTTGTTATCTGCTGATGTAGGCTGTCACTGATCAAGGTGGGCCAATCATAGAACTCGGTTTTCTTCATGATGTGAGGTATGGCGTAAAACATCCAAGGTTGAAACTTGGTAGCATCTTCTGATCCAATTACCCTGTTGAGCAATGTGATAATGATAGCAATCTCATCTTTAAATTCTCCTCGCCCGACGTTCTTAGGCAAAGTCTTATGCTTCTCTCTCATCCACCTCTGCGCAATCTTCTTACTGTACTTGTCTTTGTGCATTTCCCATATCCTTTCACATTCACCCTTTGAGACAGTGACACTTTCAGGCCAAGGGGGAATGGAAAAACACTTCTCGATCATATCAGGCTTCAGACTGCAAATCAATCCGCCATCAACTGACTGAATCTCCCTTGTAGCCGGGTTGTAATGCTTGATGCAAGCGATTACAAACTCAAGATTCTGAACTGATATAGGAATAGACGCTGCTGCGAGGAGTCCAGAGTGTCCCAGGTTTCTGATTGAAGTGTTGTCTGCGCTCTCCAAAGCGTGTAGATCAAACACTGGCTTGATGTGATGCAAATCTGTCTCAGCTGTTTTGATGTAATCATGATAGAGAGCTGATTCAGTCTTGAAAACATTGGGAGTGTACTCCATTTCGGAAACCTTGAAGAATGACTGTAAACTTGCCTAGGTTCAGACAAGTTTTGAGCAACTTACTATTTTTAGAATGCTGATTTTTCTTCGTCTAACGGACAAATTTTTGAAAATTATTCTAAGATATGGGTTTTGCTCAAAATTTCGTTGCAAGACAACTCAGATCGTCCTTTTTCGAAAATTTTGATTTTATAATGAAAAAGCAGCAAACCCTAATTTCTTCAATTTTTCACGAAAAAAGCTAGCACCTGGGTTTTGTTCAGAATATGATTAGAAATGGACCCAGTTGATTATATTCGTAAAACCCTGATGACTGATTGAAAAAACAGCCAACCCTAGGATTTGAAATCTTCTTGAAAAAAAACTGTGATATGGGTTTTCTTCATAAGACTGATTTGAGAGGACCCAAATAATTGAAAACTAAATGCACTGAGGATTTTACTGACATGCAAATAAAAAGCAGCTTGCTGCAACTTGATGAAGTTCTTGAAAATTTCTTCAGAAGAATGAGGTGATAAGACCCAGATGGCTGAAAATTTGAAAACCTTGGCCTTCTCCTTGAAAAATTTGATCTTCTGGATGAAAAAAGCATGAAAAAGCAAGGGTTTATGTTGCTGATCTGAAAATTTTGATGAATAACCAGCAAACTGAGCTCTTGAATCTTGAAAAATTTCTTCAAACTTTCTGCTCCAATTTTCTACTTTGAATGCTACCTACAAAAATAATGAAAATTACATTGAAGAGAGGTGTTAAATAGACTTAGGGTTTGAATTAGGTTTGCTTTCTTTTGCTTTTATTTTCAAAACCCTAAAAATCTCTGATCATTGAACTTGGACGCCCATGCTTCATCTCACAATTTGAAACTTTGAAAATCATGGAAATTCTACTAAGGCATGAGAAGTTGGGTGCCCTTCTTGGCTAGGGGCGCCCACTTCAAGCAGTGTTAGTCATTTTTTTTTTATATTTTCAACTTTTCACAACTTTGACCCATACTTTGACCTCAATTTCCGGCTTGCAGACTAATCTGATAAGCAAGTTGAATGATTCATTGTGGAGCCTAACCCGTTCTAAGAAGATTGTTCTGGAGACGTCTCTGACTAAAAACTTCATTTCGACCTTCAAATTCATGGGAGCCTTTTTCCTCCAGGGGCACCCATTTTGTCCAGAGTCAACCATTTTTCTGATTTTCAATTTCTTCATTTACTCCTCTTCTACAGATGATCTTGTCGAATTTGGTGATCCGGTCATTAAATTGACTGATGATTATGCTCGTTGCGAAGCTGAGAAGATCTTAAGAGGGGTCTTCTAGGAGAGACTTCATCAAACAGTTGAGTTTGGGCCTTCAAAAGCTTGGGCGCCCCTGGCAAGCTGGGGCGCCCAAACTCACCAGAGTTAGAATATTTTTCACTTTCTCACGTTTTCTTTTGAATAGAATATTTTTCACTTTCTCACGTTTGCTTTTGAATTTCAATTCTTAGCTCTCATCAAACCCTCTGTTCAACCTCTCGTATCCGGCAACTGCCAACTCCAATTGACGCACTGAATATTTCGTTAAAGAGCCGGATCAACTGTGAAGAAATCATGTTAGGGCTACTTCTGCAAATTTATCTATTTAGCCCCTTGAAAACTTGGGTGCCTCTTCTCTCCTGGGGCGCCCAAAACCTCCAGACTTCACCATTTTTTGATTTTCCATTTTCAAGTTCAAACCTCTCTTCTACATGTTCCACTTTGATATGAATCTGCTAGAGATTGGACAGTCGGATGATCTGACGGAGACAGGCATGGCGAAGTTGGCTGAATACTGAAGAGATTGAGCATATTCTCAAACCCTAATTGTTGAGTTAGGTGCTCCAAAAATTTGGGTGCCCTTCTTCACCTGGGGCGCCCAAAGTTCTCATACTTAGTCAAATTTTGATAATCTTCATGTTTTTCATTCTAACTTTTGTGTGAATCCTCCCTGTTCGGCCTCGAATCCCGGGCGACTGGATGATCAGTTGACTGCACCGTTGGACTCGTTGCGAAACTAGAAAAGAACTGAGCAACTTTGGTTGGAGGTTCAAACCCTAATTTCAACTTTTAGTGCCCTAAAAAGATGGGCACCTATTCTCTCTTGGGGCACCCATGGCTGGCAGTGTTAGAAAATTTTCACAATTTTCACTTTCTTCTCTATTCTTCATGCTTGCTCACCAACTCGCCTTCTATTGAACACCTGAGTGTTGAATCTGACGCCTGGCAACTGACTGACCTCCATTGATGACCTCGGAGCTCCTAATATGCTTATGAAAAAGCAGAATAGACCCAGTAGGGTAAAACTGATTATTTTGAGATTTTGACTGCACCAGCCTGATATGGAAGTATTTTGAGCCAATCAAAATCAGTTTGAACTCTAACGGACCAACTTTCTATTTTTAGAAACTTTCTATTTTAGAAAGTTTTGCTAGTATCCGTTTCCAAAGAAACCCAAAAAAACCCAAAAAAAGTTACTATTTTTAGAAAATTTCTAAAAATAGCAATTTTTCCTAAAAAGTAGGGATGAAAAACTGAGATCTAGGTTTTATAGATTAAGTTTCTCTGAGCAGACCTAGATCGTCAAATTTTGAAAATTTTGCGTTTTAACCCTTCATGCAAGACATGCACACCCAAATTTTGACCTTTTTGACTGATTTAACAAGACTTTTACTCATTCCTTCAAAATGTCTAAGTGTAACAAAAATTTTAATTTTGGGGTACAACAGTTCTGAGGCCTATTCCCTTGTTGAGACCTGTAGTAATCCACCCTTGATTGCACAAATCGGTCAAAATGCATGAGCTCGCGCGCCTCTGGTGTCAATTGTCGCCACTCATCGTGGGCAGCCATAAATTTCCTCAACCTCTTCAATATTCTCCTCAACTTGCTCTTCCCTCAGAAATGTGGGTCGAGTAGGCCTATCTGCAGTGTGGTAAGGCACTCTCTACACTCTCCATGACCCCGCCACACTCCTATCATCATCCTAATCCTAGGGTTTCCTCCTAGGTAAATTCAACTACTGTAGAGTAGTTGTGAGCTACTATAGTACACCAGCTACTTGTTGCTGGCCAACCCGTAAATCCCTCAAGGTCTCTCTCACTTCTCTGTCATCATCCCTATCCTTGTTTCTTCTTTCATTCTTGTGTGGACCCTCTTTTGCCTTGTCACCCATCTCTGCCAATGGCACCTCTGCAAATGGATTATCCCTTTGCCAATCTTCTTCTAATTATCCTTTACTGCAAGTGTAATATTTGTGGTGACTCCTCATATGAACCTTCAACCCTCTAGGATAGCAGGATTAAGGCTCTGATACCAATGTAAGAACACTTCATGCCCTAGTTTTTGGAGCTTGTTTTGGTTTTGTAATTTTTTGTTGTTTTGATGTTTTTGTGAGGGTTTTTTCTACTTTTTGTCTTTTTGCAAATAAAGAGATTGCTGGAAATGAAATGATAGTAAACTAAAACTAAATTGCAACCCCCAAAATATCTTATTTTTATTGAATACTTGCAAAGTGAACAATCTACAAGCATACCCAAAATAAATAAGAAGCACGCAGTTGCTGTTTTAAAACTTCAGCCTAAAAAGCAACCTCCAGCAACCCTTCAAAAGTTCGATTCTCCTTAAATATGACACCTTTTGCCTTGAAAATGGTACGGCTAGAGTCTTTAGGCCTAGGCGCCCCTTCTCAATTTTTGTCTGATTTTTCCTAACTCTCCTTAGCTGAAATTGCCCTTCTTCCTCAAAAACCCTTGCTGCTGCAATCAGGGGCTGCAACTGAAAATCGTCCCTTTGTATTAGAGCCAGCAAACAATGAACAATCCAATGATAAGTTGTTGTTCAAGTTTCTGCAATACAAAAGCTTCCTTTGTGCACACAATCCTTCTGGTAATCACCTCTTTTTGCTCAAATAGAACGCCTGTATGATGCCCTCCTGTATGCCAAATTCAGTAGATATTTCACTACTTCAAAAGCCTACAACAATGGAGAGTGAACGTTCTCCAATGGCAAAATGATTCAGAAACCCTTGACTTCCTCTCTCAAACAAAACTCATCAACACCAAATGCTCAATCGAATGAATTACTTTTCATCTCCAAGGCAAATATATATCCCTTCTCAAGAAGTCGATTTTCTCCACAAAAGCTTAATTTTTAATAATATTAAAATGTTATTATTTTATACCATTAAATATTTCACCTCAACCTTGGGATTGGCGCCCTCCATTTAATTATTTAATTTGGCCCCTTTTTAATGATGGTTTGACCCTTAAGTTATAACATTAAGTTAGAACATTAAAATATCACCTTTTAATTAATTAATGTTATTTGTGCCAAATAAACATTAATAACTCCTTTAATACATCAAATCTCATCACGCCATTTGAACTAGGAGCTAATCAGATGAATTTCCATACGACCACATGCCTTACTAAAAATAGTAAGGGTCCCTCTCAATCCATTCCTAACTTACTATAAATAGTAAGTTGAGCACTGGAGCCCCTGTGAATGCCAAACGAAAGCCAAAGCTGCTAGTTTCTGAACACTGGAGACAATACAATCCCCAAAAGACCCCCTAACCATCCTCATTAGCCTACGAGGGTCAGAATTATATGCTAACCATCCGCAAACATGAGAGTGCTAAAAAAGGGACATTACAGGTGCCTACAAATTCTATAATTGGGGATTGGTATCTCCAGTAGGTTGGTGCCTACAAAGATTATAAAAGAGATTTATATAAAAGCAATATTTTGTCATGGTTTTCTCCCGTAAGAGTTTCCACATAAATCGTGTGTTCTTGTGTTGTATAATTGTTAGATCTTATGTGAATGATATTGTAAAATTGATATTATTGTGGTTGTTAGTTTAAAATGGGAAAAAATGTATTATACTGATTCACCGCGCCCCGCCCCCCTTCCCCCAATATAATCGTGTGCTCATCAAGCTGCCAGCCTTGAGGGTCTTCAATAGGGTGGTTAATAGGTCACAGGCCATCATTTCTGCCCCATGGGGCATTTCCAGCTACAAAGGCTAAGAGTATATTGCTGATTCAAGGGTGCTGAGCGCAACCTACAGGTCTGTGTGCTTCAAAAGTGAGGATATCTGCAGAGATCAGTGAACCAGCAAGTAGCCTGTCACTCCCAGATTGCCATCACCCTCAGTTCCCTGCAAGGTTAGGACGCCAAACCCTAGCCTTATTTAATCAAATTTTCCTTTTTTACAGTTCAATTAAAGATCCTATTTTCAGTCCTGATCTGAATCAGATGCAACCTACAGGTAGCCGTCAGCCTTGAGGGTCTTCACTGGGGTGGGGCCACAGGCCACCATTTCTGCCTCATGGAGCATTTCCAGCTACAAAGGCTAAGAGTATATTGCTGATTGAAGGGTGCTGGGTGCAATCTACAGGTCTGTGTGCTTCAGAAGTGAGGATATCTGCAGAGATCAGCGAATCAGCAAGTAGCCTGCCACTCCTAGATTGCCATCACCTCCAGGCGACAGCCATTGAAGCCTAGATCTACCTCGACTGGAGGCATCTACAGCATAGGCAACAACCCTAACACAGTACAGGGACCAAATTGGATGGTAGATTACCCAGATAGAGGGTGTGACAATTGAACAAGCTATTCCATTTTTGAAGGAGAAAGTACCATAACCAGCAACTCAGAAAACCTAGCAACATTGCAGGGGCTTTGTTTGATCCCATATTCTGGTCAGTAGGTGTCTCAAATTCAACATTATTTATTCCTGATATGAGTAATGATCTCAACTCCAGTTATGTAAACAGTTGATATTCCAGTTTGAATAAAAAAAAAAAATCAGAATTATTTCAAATACCAGTGCAGATTTCTAGTGTTAAGTGTTTAATTTCTGAGCTAAGTTGAGATTAAGCCCTCTGAGAGGATAGGTGCATCATTAGAACTGAGTTAGTAATTTGCATTTTGAGGAGGCATTAAACCCTAGGACACTACAGAGATGATTTAACCATGATATATGGCCTCAAGAAGGAATAGAATTTTGGAAATCTAGATGAACCTGTGAAAATTCATGACAGTATGTTGTCTCTTTTAGTCCTTAATCTCATTATTCTTGAATCTTAGTTTATGTTAAAGATAATGCATTGTTTTAATATTAATATATATCTCACTTTTTCTAAATGTCAACTGGATAGTATTGTAGTTTTTCATTTTTGTCCTTATTTTATGGCATACTTATCGTCTATTTTTGGGTCAGTATACATACTTTGTGTATCTATGGGCCTTTTGCTCTATGGCAATCCTTTATAAAGAAATTGTGTTTTTTTTTTATAAAGGATGAGTACAAAGAACAGAATATCGTAAGCAATAGAAAATAGTAAAAAGAATTTTAAAAGTCCTCCCCTACAAAGAAAGGAAAGAACAAGAGCTGCAAGAGCAAAGTTAATGAATGTATTTCTCTACATATTAGTGCAAAAGAGTATTACCTCTTCAGTAATTGAATTTGTGAGGTTTGTCAAAGTCTCAGTAAACAAAGACGAGATCATGTTCCCTTTAAATTCAACTCTAATCAAATGTATGTTGCATTTATGAGGAATCCTTCCAATAATGCAAGAAATTTGGGATGAGAGATGTGAGTCATCATATTCTACAATGATGTTGAACTTCTCGAAGGGAAATGATGTATTTATGTTTCTGCAAGATATAAAAATCCAGAAAGGGAAGCAGTTAGATTCACAGATGGAAAGACAATAAAAGAGAAGCATATGCTATGAAGTAGATATAATGCAGTGAAAATCAAAACATCCATCAACCATATAGGAAATCAATATTAGGCTATCAGAGTATGAATTACTTTCAATTTAGTGAAGTTCTTGCATATTTGGATGCATCTTGCAGAAAATGTAAAAGGCAGACAGCAAGAAGTCACGATAATCATGCTTCCAGAAAATGTAAATAGCAGACAGCAAGAAGTTATGATAATCATGCAAAGAGTTGTACTCTGCTCCATGTTGCAGATGAATAAATTTCCCAGAACTTAATTGTTGCACCCCAAAGAGAAATTTCACAACATATTTAATGTTAATCATTTATGAGTTTATCCATTTTTAATATATACAATGTTCCACCAAATCCTAATTATTATTTTGTTCCCCTAAATTCACATAAAACGTTCACAACCTTTTTTTAACAAGTAAATAGAATGTATCATTGGTTCATGGGGAAGACCCCTAAGAGAGAACATCATAATATAGTGACTTCGCCCAGATCTTATGGTGTATGGAGGAATAGTAACCAGTTCTAGCTTCCAATCAGTCTCATCATATATAGATAAGTTATAAGATTTTTCCAGTAACAGGCCAAATTTTGTAATGGGGTTATGGATTATACCTATCTAGTATACCATGAGCTATATAGAAACATCCCCATTATGTTTTGCAACAAGATGACAAAGATGTTTCAAAACTCAATGAACCTCCATTGATGGTGCAAGGGTTCAAAGCTGTTCAATATTTATTTCAAGAAGAAATATAGCCAGCCATAAAAAATCTTTACAACATCCATAACTATAAAAATTTGTATTGTAAAGAGTAAACCAATAGATAGGCCCTGCTAATTTATTTTTTTCCACACCATTATCTAAACTACATTGGAAAAGGTTGGACAGCTTGGTAGCAAATCAATCAAATTCATAATAAAAAAAAATGAGAATTAGGTTGGTTCCTAAAATTCTAGAACAAAACAAGAAGCATCAATCCATCCTCGCCGTTGAGCACAATTGAAATGAAACAAGAAATCTTTATGGCAAAAACTAAAGTTATTGGCTGAGCTGCTGAAGAATCAACATCTATTTGGCCATCAGAAGAGGAAGTATATGTGTTGCTTCTTATGATGCCTCTCCATCTAGTAATGAAGGTGTCCCAACATACCAACCATGTCATTCTATAACAATACTTTCCCTAGATTCTTTTTCCCAAAGTGAAATGATCACAACCCTCCACATACTCAAAAGAGTTGAAGAAAAAAAACATTATTTTGTTTGTAAAATGACAGAAAAATTGTCCATTATTTCAGATTGAAATTAAATATTCTCGAATTCAAATTCCATTTGGCAAGAAACTATTGACAAGATTTCATGTTGCTTGCCTCTTCAACTAGTCATTCTCAGCAATTGTGGGCTTATAGGGTTAAAACATAAGCACTATAGATGTCAGCCTCATCATTTAAACAATAATCTTTTGTAATGATTCCTTCAAAGACTGAACCATCTCAATTACAAGATGATTGGAGATGTAGAGCTCCATGCAAATGCAACCCATATCTTTGCAGGCCAATCAACCCTTTGGTGGTTTCCATGCAAGGATATCTAAAGGAAATTACTCAGAATTTGTCGATCAGAAATATCACTGATTTGTATTGATCTATAGTGTAATGTCCCCAATTTAGCCCTACGCTCTTCATTTGGGTTTAGCCTATTTCTGGAAGCTCGTAGGCTAAGCAGAAGCTCGAAATTAGGGTTTCCAAACTTCTTGGAGGACGTTTTCGTCTTTTTGCGGAGCTTGCACTTGGAAATGTTGAACTTGGATTGCGGATTCCTTCTGGGTTTTCTGAGAGCTTCGCGTTGGTGGTTTCAATTCGGCATTCTGAGCACTTTCGAGAATTTACTATTTTTAGTAAATTCTATTTCTGGCAGTGGTCCTGTTGACTTCGGCTTGGTTGGCTCTCATCTTCAGTATGTTCAGTTGGTTTGATCAATCTTGACCTTGGGAAGCATTTTTGGTGAGATATCCAGTTGATTTTAAAATGTTATACTTTAATGTTATATTTTATTATTGAGACCCCTTGGCCTAGTGAAGCAACTTTAAGTTGTTCATAAAAGGGGGATTTTGAGGGGTGGCGCCTCATGGAGTTATTTTATTATATTCTAAGGTCCAAAAATCAATGTTTGAAAAGGGACGCCCATCTTGAGGAGAAGATTAATTCAAATTAAAAGTTAAATTGCCTTGAGAAAAGAGACGCCATCTTTGGAGGGAAAAGGAGTTACTTCAAACTTGAAAATTAGGGTTTCTAGAAGCTTCTGGAGAGTTTTCACAAAGTTATATAAGGAGAGCTTGGGTCTTCATTTGGGCATCTGATATCTTGAGTATTGTTATGCTGCCGAAATGGTTGCTGGATTGCTTCGAGGAATGAATGCCTCCTAGCTTGGGCTCGACTTCGTGCTTGAAAGATAGCACCTAGTAGAGAAGTTTGCTAGTTATTGAGTGAATTTGTAGTGAGGTTTTGCATTGTTTTGATGATCTTGCATTTTGTAGCTGAGTACTTGCATTTCTGTCATATTCTGGATGTTGCTGAATATCATAGCTGATTCGAAGTTTCATTCATATATCAAAAATAAAAAAAGATATTGTTCTGGGTGTTGGTCATATCATCTTCTCTACTTGGGGCGACCTTACTTGCAAATTTGTGGGATTTTTAATGAAGTTTCTGATTTTATAAAGCAAATTCGTCATTTCTTGAAAGCCCTACTTTCTGGAGTGCTTTGGTATCCGTGCCATTAATTAATAGCCACTTTTAGCTGTCCTTTTTCATAACTAAACTAGGCGCCATCATTTTAAGAGTATTTTTGCATCAGTTTTCATGTAATTTGAGTGAGAAATGAGTGAGTTGTGAGCTTTTCATTGAGTTTATGTATTGCTGGTTCTGTAATTCATGTTGCTGGTCTGTCAGATCAGACTTGAGAAAATTGCATATTAGCGAAGGACGGGTGTTAGGAATTCATTATTGACCTAGTGGATGACATCTTTACTATTGCAGCAACTTGTAGAGCTTAAATCCTTGATCTTGCAGGCATTCTACTTCTCATTGTAAGCTGAACAGTAGTACTGTCAGCATTTCTCTCAGTTTTGCTTATCATGTTTGTAATTGCCCATTGAATAAGTGGAAGAGGCTGGCTTGCCGCCTATTTACTTTGATTTGCATTGTAATATCTTACATCTCCGCCCTATGGTAGCTCCATTCCCACTCCGGGTTTGAAAGCACATTCTGGGTGTTGAGTTTACTTTCAGCATTTGTAGTGGTAGAGATCCTCTGACCATATGCTCGTCCATCTTGGACATATTCTTGGTTAGAGTTACTTCCAGTTGTAGTTCTGATTAATGTACTGACGATCCTCTTGCCATATGACAGCCTCTCTCTTGTTGAGATTGAGTGCACATTCTTGGCAAAGAGTTATATTGTAACTGCTGGTTTGATTTATCTAACCCTAACGGGTGTGTTGCATTGCTGATTGTAATTTGAGAATTGAAAAAAATTGGCCCGGTTCATTACATATAGCCATTATGAGGCTTCTAAGAGCCTGATTCTCAGAAATTTTATTTGAGTTGCTATTGATATCAAGAAAATATAGATGACCACCAGTTAACCTTTTGAGAGTGGATTGACTATTAGGTACCCACCCACTCAAATCTTCTATAAAAACCTTCTTTTCTTAGAATTATGAACAGAAAATCCCATACTCAACCATAGAACCCTTC